>JANTOQ010254254.1:0-13393 GCA_027564595.1 Bythotiara depressa | reverse complement strand
GATATTTTGGCCGGCGTGCGAAAAACCTTATTCTGAGAAAAAGGCCAAAAACAAAACAAGTTAACAAAATACTAAGTAAATGTCAGTATAAAAAGTTAAAACACATCTAAATATACACAAAATCATTAAAATCCACATGTTTATATGCTCCTACTTCACTTTTAAATAATTTGTTATTTTTCCCTATTCTTTAATCCATAAAAAATGTCGTCTCGCTTTGCTCGGTTTGTTTCGCCTCTATATATTAGCAGATCAAAGTCGTTTAAAATGTTTAACTGTATACAACCTCTTATTGCATAAACTCTGAGTGTCATATATAATACTTTCCCACTGTCAATATAAATTATGGTATAGTCTCCGTTCAATAAACACACATCATATTTTTTGCCATGTGCCGTCATACACAACAACAGTATTAATAACATTATTACCCGAAACAACTTGTTCTCGAATTTCGTCTGCTGAATGCGACATAGATTCTTCAGTAACAACGAATATTTTTGTGATAGCTTTATCATGATTATTCTGCTTCGTTGGTTTAGGGATATTCATAAGAAATGAAAACTTCTGAAAAGAAGAGGAATTCGAGAACCTCGACACCAAAACGACCGTGATATAAAATACGCATGATGAAACTGTCAGTTTATTAACATGAAATCCACTTCCTACCATGACACTGATGATGTATGGAATTCATTCACATAATATATTTACAAATCAACATTTGATAAACGATACTGGTCCTTGTTTATTTGAAAGTCTATCGCCAGGGGACATAGTAGAATGCTCACATTCTCGGCACAACCGCATACAAACAGGTGGTAGCTAGCTGTCAAAGGAAACTCTGTAGCTAGCTACGTCTATATTTATTATTATTCTGTCACTTTATTTTGGAGTGTGGAAGCTTACTCAAAAAGTGTTGAACTTTTTGTGATGATGCAGGTGTTGTAGATAAGTCGATTTCAGATTGGCTATTACAGAATTATTATTTACAGACGTTGATTCGTTATTTAGCTAGCTAGCTAGCTACATTATTTACCAGACAGCAGAGCCAAGAACCCTTTAGAGCTGGGCTAGCTACTATAGCTAGGTAAAAGGAACATTTTTAACATGTTTCCATCTGATTTATATCTATTAAATCCTCTCCTCTTCTTATATACATTTGTTCTTTCTTTTACACTGCAATCTTTACCCATGATTCTGCTTGTTTATGTCCACAGTTCGAAGCTGATCCTAGACAAATAAATGCTCTTTGACCTCCAGATAATGACTCTAAAGACCGCAAAAGCAAAGTAGATATATAGATGGGAAGCGCAAAACGTCCAACCTCGCACTCAGGATCTTTTGGGGCCAGGAAGAAAATGTTGTATCTCTGTTGGTATGTACGTGGCTAAGGAAGAAAACTCTGGCAATCAATAAAAAAATCTCAATATTTAGAAAACTAAAGCTTTATAACAAGAACCGTTTCCAAATTCGGAATCAGCGATACATTATAGAGTTAGAATCATCAAGTATATATATATTTTTTTTATTTGAGAATTTAGGGGGTCAATCGAATTCGATCCACGAAAAAGTTCTAACTGGTTGAACTTTTGAAATCATTCGAAAAGGTCGACCATGATTGAACAATATTTCGTAATATAATCAATGTGAATGTGCAAATTCCATAGACGTCGATCGATTCGTCTCTTTTCATTTGATTGGAAACGCGCTTTAACGAATGCACTCCTCTTTCAAAATTATAAATTATATATTATAATTCTTTCACAATTTTAAGTTTTCAATCGGTTCTAACTGAATTACTTCGAGTTAGTTACAAATATCGTCAAAATAATTAATTAACGCTGTAATGCATAAGCATATCTCCTGGTTATATTAAACTTCCCATTGGAAACCTTTATAATTTTATAAGGAATCAGGGCGTCTTTTCAGCTTTTACCAAATTCATTTTACATTACATTTCCAATAAATAACCCCCTGGAAAAAGTGAAATAACAAAGAAATTATCAATGATTTGATTCCATTCCGGGGACACTATGCATTAAATGGTTATTATTTCTATTGCTATTAAAATTTAATAATTAAAAATAATGTTGCAAAGGAGATTGGATTTTTTTTTTTTAAATACTCGTCTTCCTAATTATATTCTGTAGGGCTGCATTTTTAAGTTTTGTCATGCTGTAAGTCTGGTAAACCGTGGTTTCTCAAACCCGTATACGTCAAGTCGCAAAAAGCTCAATATCCCTTATATGTAAAGTATTCAATTTCAAGTAGACGAATGCACGAACTAGTATTTAATATTATAGTACATATCGTTAACCACATGTTAATGCTTTACTCGTGTTTTTGTTCCAGGTAAAGTAGATATCCATCCTTTACGTAAAACACAAATAATCAAAACAAGAAACTCACGTAATCTGCTCTAAATCAATTTATAATTAACGTCACTATTTTTTATTACTTATTCTTTCTTAGTAAATAATTGCCTTAGGTAATGTATATTCATCTATGTTTATAATTTGATATAAATAATTAACAAATCCATAGTTATTGTCATATTTATATGTTTTAGGTATATTTGCTGCTCCTCTATGGACAGCACAGGCGTCATACATCACAACAATTAGGTTGAAGTCTGGTAATCCGGGGAATATAACCAATATGGCTGTTGTGGCAAAATTCCTTTACGTATTTTCTCTGATTACTCAAAGCAGTCAAGTAGCAGGCAACCAACCTTATATACTCTCTGGTTGTAAGGCCATCACACGGAAGAAGTACTAAATACTTTTTTTTACTAACGTTATTACGATGACCCTGAAGCAAGTAGAAATATTCAACCAGATATACGGCCATTTCTGCTCCTTTAACAAACAGGCTGCATCCGATTCGTGTTTTTCAGCTCAACATTCATAAAAACGTATTTAGGAAGTGTAAATCGTAGCTACTTATTAGCTTCCTTTTCAGAACAAAATGACCGCGTTTTTTGGTTTCTTAGTATCTTATATATTGTTTGAAAATTAAGTTGATTCGATCGTTTTCTTGTAAATATTAGAATCGTATGAAATGTAATAGTGAGGAGAATTAAATCAAATCAAATCAGAAAATGTTTATCAGGTGTTTTTCCAGGTAATAAGCGGGATACTGACTCTATGTTTCTCTGTACAAAAATTACAAAGCACATACACACAGATCTGAAAAGTTGAGTATCCGTCTGCTGGACCTATGGCATCCTATTATTCTGTACAGCAAATCAAAATGTCAATATCCCAATCAAGAGGTCAAAAGTTTGTATAAATTACCGTAACTCGAAAGGAATCTATCTTGTCAACACCTAAGGATATATATGGCATGGTTCTTCATTTTAGGCTTATATCACCTGCTCAATTGGAATTGAGTATGTTGGATTTGTTATGACTTCTTATGCAGTAATGTGCTGTATCTCATCTTTAATACACAGTTTTATTGTGTCAAGGACTGGAATAGCAAGCATCATACTCTCGACAACAGTCATTCATCTTGGATTACTTGTATGGTTCCTGTTGTGGCAAACTACAGACATACCACGAATAGTGTTCTTTATTAGTGCAGGTATATGGGGATTTACTGATGGAGTGTGGACACCTCAACTGAATGGTGAGTGTATTAAATTGTCCAAAGTTCATAACACATTGATTTTAATGTTCCAATAAGAAGGTTACATACTCTTAAACGTATTAGCATCCTCTAAAAGTATAGACCATATTATATGACTTATATAATCTCGGTATAATTTCATTAAATAAATAATCTACGCGTTATTTAAAATCTTGTAACAATCATAATAATAGTCTTTAAGTGGACGTTGAGTGTTCTCGAACAAATTTCCAACTTAATCCCAACTATAGTGAAGAAATCTACGCCCATAATAGAGATACCACACAAAAACAAAATCATAGAATAAAATAATTTGAGTGAATTAAATGAGAATCATTGGATACGTTGCTGTTATTACAATGATGAACCTTTACCTGAAAGTCTTGAAATAGTACTATAATGAGGATAATCGAATTACGATGAAAGCACGTTCATTTTGAGATAAAATTACAAGCAAGAAATTGAGCTAATTCAAATCTCTGAATGAGCATTTATTAAAAGAATTATTGTTCTGCGGCTTTAGCCGACAGAACTATAGATTGGACTCCATACGTGTGTTGTCGCCATTTTTCCCGAGTCCAGGCTATACACGCGAATCTGTCTTTAAATATTCAGCCTAGTGAAAACGTGTTCTTAAAAATTTTCCGTGGCAAGTTCTTGTTTTTTTACTGTTAGGAAAGTCAGTGACATTATTATAAATAACTGTAGAAAGGTTGAAGCTTCAAGGCGAGTCGTTCTAAAAATATGTTTTCTATAATTTAAAATAAAATATAAAAATGCCTGTTTCAACTTATTTAAAAAAAAAAGTTATCGGTGGTGGGGTTTGAACCTGTATATCGAGGTTTGAAAGTCGAACGCTTAATCTGCTAGGCCACGAACACTTTTTTTAATATATATATTCAAAACATACAACAATAGCATACATTTAAAGCAAAATATAAAATAAAATATTAAGAAGTTGGTTGGTCCATTGTGAACGACAAATGCCCAATTCGCCGTAAAACTTCCAATCGAGACGGTTGGTTTATTTATAATGAAAGGTGCTTACCGAAATTATACTGTTACTCCAAATTTAACATAATTATTGACTTGATTTTCTGTTATGTTTTGTTGAGTCGTTCGCTTGTTGAAATCATGCAAGTAACAAGTGAAATAATGCATGTTGAAATTATAACACTTTATTTAGCCTTATATGGAATAATGTTCCAGAATGACAAAGAAGCTGCATTTGCGAATTTCAAGTTATGGCAATCTATTGGATATGTTATATCTTTCGCTTATGGAAACTATTTAGGTATTCTGATTAAAATATACATTCTTATTGTTGTACTTTTGGTTGGTGCTGCATTATACGGAGTTGCTGATTATATGGTTAGGAAAAAGAAAAAGAAATCCAAGAAGCTGAGCAATCAAATGATACTAGAACGGGCTGGACACTTTTTAAAGTCGAAAGCTTCAGTAAATAAATCGGTCTGTTACCATAGACAACATGAAGTGATTTAATGTTAGCCATGCATTGCTTTTTAACGGGAAAGATTTGATAAAATTATCAAACAGGACTACTATATTTTGATTATTTAGTCTCGCTAATATCCCTTACAAACAAACTACAATGAAACCTCTATTAAAAACGTGCTTTCATGTTATTCCCCATATTCTTATGTGAAGCAACCCCGAACGGATTCATGTGGTTTTTGGCCTCATTCGTATTTTGCCACTTTTCCTTAAAACGAGAACAGGGATAGATGTATATACTGGGAACCTGTTATAATCTTTTGTTTTTAGTTCTCCGAAATTGAGTAAGTAGGAGACAATTAACAGCAACTTCTTTATCCAACGACACACCATAACCTGCTGCGACTTCACTACCAATGTAACAAAAGATTTAATCCAATTTTACAAGGTTGTCCGTGATTGCAAACAATGCTTAATTCTTTTGCGGAATACTAATTTGGTAGCGCTATATATATTTCCCGATAATTATGACCAAGTTTGTTGCAACAATAATCTCTTAAATTTCTTATATAATTATTGTTGATTTGAATCAGTTCTGAAGATGAGAATATTTACATAGAATGGATCTTAAACAATTCTTCTACTTATAAATGTATCATTCTACCATTCCAAGAAATTGTGATTTAGCAGACCTAACCAAGGAAGAAAGTGGGTTCTTTGTGCGCTCATGTTTATTAGTTCAGTGCTTTGTGAGTAATCACCCCTGAATCCAATAAACGGCGACTTGGAATGGATTTTCATGGAGCAGTACGTTGTGATCTGTGTATTGTTCCGTCGTCAAAATATCACTACTATAGATAGAAAAAATTAGATAAGTCAAACGGCTACAAATCGTAAACATTTTACCCATTCCAACATTAGGGTTTTATATACGCTTGAAGATTAAGTTGTAAACTGGCGGGCGGCATGTTAAACAACATGGAAGCCTATTGCAGAAGATTCTTTGAAGAGTGGCAGATTATTAGATAAACTATGGCATCTGTCAGGAAATAGCTGATCTATCGGGCTGTACATTAGGCAATGTGGCCTCATGTCATGCTTTGTACGTTTTTTATATTGGCAAAATAAAGATTAATCTTGTTTAGGGGAAAAGAAGGGACACTTCTTCTGGCTTGGATTTCAATTAACATTCAGATTCAGGCATATTTTATAAGAATTGTAAATCATTGCTTACTTTATGCTTTACTGTATTCTTTAATGCATTTAGTAGAACATACATTTTGTCACCTAATTGAACTATATTTGTCTTCTCACAGTTAATCTCTACATAAAATGAAACATCGCGAAATTTACCAATTTCCACCAAGAAATAGTTTTAGTACCTAAAGTATAATTACATAATTCTAATTTTCATATATTTGTACTGGATGAGTGACTGCATCATACAACATAATGCCAGTCATTTTCGACTTGGTTTAATGATCACATAACACTATTTATTGGTGTATTAATGAATTAGATATTTACTGCCACAACAAGGTTTTATGTGTAAATTTGTAAATGGATGGCCCCACTTGCCTTGGTGCTTAGTTAACTAATCGCTCATATATTGAGAGATTTTGAAGGCAAGGAAGAAGCTTATAATAAAAAGGAAGAAAATGCTAGGCCGACGCTGTTTCGTACTGGAAGTGTTTCAGTATATTGGACAATTTCCTGTTATACCTGTGACTGGGTAATGTCCAGAATTACATAACACCTGTAATCCTCGACATAAGCTGTGGAAACTATGCAAATTTAGGTCCGTTTATATTTTCTCCGTTCAAGTTACTTCACTGACTTCAATGAAGACACCTCAGCGGCTCCAATAGTGAATCCAATGAAGATATTGAGGTGCCTCATTTGGAGGCGTTTATTTGTCTCGTATTTAAAATTTTGTAGAACGGCTCTAGATACGAAAATTTCTCGATATTAATGTGTTTTCATACTCCTTTCGAGAAATTACGTCACAATTTTCAATTCGGTTACACTACACATTTATAAAAAACAGGTTTCCTATTCCAATACTGCGATAAAAATTAAATAAATCTGAAACGTTTTAGCGTCACAAGATAAGTAAAGCAACTTCTACCCTTGTTTTCATGAAATCGAGGCTGTGACTGCATGTAAGAAAATTTAAGAGAAAGTGTTAACCTTACATATAGATAATTGTAAAAAGTTTTCTGATTTCCGTACTAACATCAAGTTTTAGACATAAACATATTATTTGTTGATGAGTTAGGGCATGAAATTACAAAATGCTGTTTGTGAGTGTTTTTATAGCATAAAACATTGCTCTGTTTTATCGAATGCAATAATCACAGATAAATTCAAAATAATCGAATTTGCTTTTTTTTAAACAATTTAACCTTATCTAATATAATCGTATCAATAATTTTATTTAGTACTGCATACTCTTGTTTCGATTACTCGTTTTATCAAAATAAAAGAATTCAGATTAAACTGTATTTTCGATCGGGAATTATCAATTTTGAACAGTGGCAAGAAATGCCATTCCGATAATATCGGATATTACCATTCTATCATCATCGGATTATCAGAAATAGTATGTTGATATTTGTTGGAATTAGTGCGGTTTTTAAATGGGGACGTTTTGTTCAAAAGTGCGGATTATTTTCTTACGTTCGTTCTACTACAAGAGTAATCTTTCAGAAATTACAATTATTTTTAAAAACAAAGTAATCTAAACCGCTTTTTATTTACAATCATATTCTTCTGGACCAAAGCGAAACATCGACTTTTGCTGCAGTTCTGATTTCTTCTCCGTAAAACGCTAAACAAAACCTCCAGATGCACGAAAAGTTATTGAATCAATAGAAAAATGGTAGTACAGTTAAAACTTTGAATTGGAGAAGTATTTACAGACAAGGGACAAAAAATAAGGGATGGTAATATGATGTTTTATGGGAGTGAGAAATTTGTTCAAATAAGGAGGTTTTCGAAATTAGAGAGTGCTCGAATTAGAGAGGTTCCACCGCATAAATAATTTATTATGAAAAATAACCAGACGTTTCAACATTATTTAATTTACTGTAAGAGATCGAAGATATTACTAAAAATACTTATATTTCGGCCTTACATTAGAAAGGCCATCTACTTTGGAATATAAGGCCGAAATATAAGATTTCTCAGTAAACAATGTTCTCTTCCGTGAGGTTTCTGGAAACTATTACATGATAACTGTGATGAGATTCATGAGTGAATCGCCGCTAATATTAACTAACCATGATTAAGAAAGAGAGAAAAACAAAACATACCAAAGTGACATCTTCATGGCGTTGCGTGAAAATCCTCATCTCAACCCTATTTTACCTGGGCTATTTCGACAACTTATTTTACGGAGGTCTTATATGCTAACTCCCACCCGCTACCTGAAATCTGAAATATGTATCCATATATGATGATATTTCACACACTAGTAGAGCAACATCAGAGGTTTATTTTGAGTGCCTTAGTTTCTACCTTTTTGGAAGCATAAATCTAATCACACAATCACTAATATTGGCATAACTCTTCAACGGATAGAAAGTTCATTTTGGTCTCATTCAGTTGCATTTTCCAGTATCTTTCCAGCGGTATACCATACATATATATTCGGTTTTGGGCACCTGTCAGAATGATGATGTCGTCAGGCACGTGACCAGTTTTTAAAAATCAAATTTACCACACAAACGTGCGTGAACAAATTTTAGGAAAAGTCACGGGAGCTCAAAAGCCCATTGGTTGTCTGAAAAAAGTTATTAATCTGTGAAGTGTGACCGAAGCGTGAACAGATCAAGTTAGTCATTCAGACTCACTGAGTGAGTCAATATATTTATACTCGCTAAGGTGAGTCAGGTCTTCTGCTGACTCACCCAGAGTCCAGCTTAACTTTATAATTAGTCTGACTTTAGTGAGTCGACAATATTATGACTCACTTCGGTGAGTTCTGCTGATTTTGTTACAATTTCCTTACTCACTTTAGTGAGTCGTTCTAACTAGCCTAAGTAAGTCCAGGCTCTTGACTTACCTGAATGAGTCACTTAGATTTACTTACGATTAGCAGTATAGTTTATTAGATTCAACAAAATCTAATGCACTTTTTAATAGTTACTTACGTCAATCTAAAAAAAAAAAAGGAAAAGAAAATACGAAACTGGAGAGATAAAATAAGGGTAGAGTGGGATGTTTAATTCTACCTCCAAAGGTATGGCGTTAACAATAGAAAGAAGCCTTTCCATATCTTGTTTAATAATTTCTCGCCTTTGGTATTTCATTAATTGTTATGCAAATTTTGAGGCTTTCTGTGCATATAAAATTCCTCATCTGTGCTCATAAGAAGCTGAAATATATTTACAGCATTTTTGCTAATGAACAAAAGTCTCTGTAACCATATTTTCCCCTATTTGTATTTTCATTACAACAACTGCCAAAACGCATGCTAGGCTAAAGCACCTATCAAAACTAGAGGGTAACAGAGTAACGAGCCAAGTTAATATTTTAAATTAAATTTTGTATCTTTTCTCTCGGGAACAAGGAAAGGAAAAAATGGATGGTTATTAAATCAAAGAGTTGATAGCCATTTAAAACTTTGCCTTTAACTCTATCCCTTTATGTGGCAATATCAAATTCTTGTTGCTGAATACCTGTTTTTATTTCTGGCAGATATATCATATTACTCATGATTTGCTATGGCTTAATCAGTTTTTAGAGATTTATGAAGGTTGTATGTATATATTTATTTTGGGAGAAAAAGTGTTCCTTTTGCATTAGTTTTTTAGTTTTTTAGTAACTATTAAGTAGTGCATTATATTTTATAAATATATTATATTATAGTTATATTATATTATATTTATATTATATTATATTTTAAATGGTCAATTTTAAAATCTATCCCTGCTGACAACATCTCCAAAAAATGTCCATTGTGCTTGCATGAAAAGCTAGTGATTATTACGTACAACAACCAAGATAGTTTATTGAACAAAAGATCCGAACTGATATCGAAGTGTCGTCAGGAGAATAAATTCCTACTAATAGACTATAATACAAACGATTAACATTGATACACAAGACAATTAAGAACGTCTAATGCTGAATTCAGAACACAGCGAGCTTGGACTGGATTCATCAATATTTCATTACTATAAATAAAGTCAAATGGCTTCTCATCTAAACATTTTTCGCCATATCAACAATAGGGTTGTCTATGTGCTTGATGGTTAAATTGTAAACTAGCGCTTTGCATGGATGCATATTGCAGGAAATGTTTTGAAGAAATGGCAATTAATTGAGAAAGTATGGTCTTTGGCTGGAAATAGTTGATAGCAGACTGTACATTAGACAATTTGGCCTCAATACAGTTGGCACTTTGACCTTTTGTCATGCTTTGAATTTTTTACTATTGACATTACTGTATCGGAAAAATAAAAATTAGTCTTTTTTAGGTAAATGAGTCATAATTCTTCTGGCTTGGATTGGATTTATGATTCAGATTCTTTATATTTATAAGAATTGAAAAATATTAATTTATAATTTATGTTTTACTGTAATACTTAATTTTCTTTATAGAACAAAGGTTTCCGGGCACAATGTTCACGGTTGAAGATGTGAAAATTTCAATTCTCTTCTCACATGAAAGTTAATTCCTGAAAATTAAATATTCGCGAAGTTAACTCAACGATTTTCCTCTGAGAAACAGTTTGGGTTCCCTAAAATGTATCCACTGATGCTTATGTATGGTTTATAAGTCAACGATCAATATTTGTAAGTTTTCATTAAAAATGATGTGTAAATGGATTGCCTGATCGCTTTCTCTATTATTATAATTTTTAGTATCAGGCTGCAACTGTATCTTGTTACAAAATCAATAAAATTTATTGCTATATAAAATCTTGTTTGAGGTAAATATTTGTGAAATATACATAATACATACCACGTTTCCACAAAATAAACTTCATCAACTACACAAGCTACCACTTTATTTTGGTATGTTAAGGACTACATCAACTCACTTTCCAGCCGAAAAAGATAAAATAGATTCTTGCATGGCAAAATACTATTTTATACGTTCCTTCCAAATCACTTTTAGACAGACTAGACACCTCTGTATTACGTGGTATAATATTATCTACTTCTTCTGTCATGTTTTTGGTAAACTATTGGCGGAGATCGTTCTGTTTTATTGCAGTCTTATTTTCATAACTTGGAAATTTAGTAATTTTCCCTTCAACGACCTTTTGATCTTCCATTGTTGAGTTTAATTATGCGACTACGGTCACTATGTTTTCCTCAAATTTTTACTGTCTGGAAGCATGTTTGGTAGGAAGTGAAATCATAAAGATTTAGCAACCAATCATTCACAGTATTTTACATGATTTGCTTTAAATTTAAAATTGATGTAATTGTTCAATACGTGATTTAACCAAAGTAACTCTTCTGGGAGTTTTTTAGTTCTGTTTTTAATTAGGTTGCTGACTTTAAAAAGTTAAGAAAGAGATATCTTTTTGAAGAAATGTATTCTTGTTGTTGTGCTGGTGTCATGGCAAAAAACTAAAATTTCCTAAAACTCGATTATTCCGCTACCTAATTGTTGGCATCCTTTTAGTAATAGTATTAAAACTGGTGATTGTGTAGCATAACTAATTGCTTAAATAGTTAGACAATTGCAAGGCAATTGTAAGGGCTAATTCCATCACCTTCCATCATATTACAATGGGGCCTAGAACTCTGGACATGATATGTGGATATTACGAGATTTGTGGTCTATTCATATCTTCTCTTCTCTCAAGTGTCCAAAAACAGAGAACGTGAAACCTGTTAGTAACGCATATATCAGTGATTTTCAAGTAATAACGTAGAAAGTTAGGTATTTTAAAATACTCTTCTTGTTTTATGATACCGTAATATTAATAGATGGACCTATTTGGGAGACAACAATCCAATTTGGATCCTTTTGTCTAATGTTTACGTCCAGTATTGTGGATAGAAAATATAGCTATCAGCACAAAGTTACTAAAGAATGTTCTTGAAGTATATCCTCGTTGAAAACCACAAACAGCATGCAAAGGAGACCACTATGAACTTTCTATTCGTATGTAAATTCTTATTATTGAGATGACTCAATTAAAACTAAAATGGTTACATAGTTTAGAAAATATATTTGAAAAAAAACATAATTTTTTCTGAATAAAAAGATTACCCTGGATCGAAATTACCCCCTGAAATTAAAATCCAAGCACATATAACAACAATGTTTTTACGCTTTACAAACACAATAACCTAAAAGACAAACAAAAAACTAATTTTTAACTGAAATTTAAAAAACAGTTTTTTTGCTGCATGGTCACAAGTCGATCTTTTTCAAAAAAATGAGCTTCACCAATATGAAGTTAATAAAAACATTATAAGTCACAAAGTTTTAATAGGGTTAAGAAATATGTGTGGCTAAATTTCACAAGAATACTCAAATACATAAAATAAATAAGAATACCTAAATTGTTTGAAGTAACAATGGTATAATGAGATTTTTAAATGCTTTTAAATTCAAAATTCGGGGTAAGGAAATGTTTCTCTGGGAATTATATGTGATGAAGTAAAATCACTAAACAACACCGATTATTATTTATTCAAAAGTCACTTTTTAACGCAAATGTGGACTTATTAAATTTTATTTCTTCACAGGGGCAATTCGCAAAAATAAATATCATATTTATTTCTTATTTAAACCGCAAAAATATATCGCTGCAAAAATTTATTCATTTAAAGCAGGATTTAAAGCAGGTGCAATCCAGGTTACACCTGCAAAGGAGGGACCACACAAATCTGATTTTTGAAGAGTTAACTAATTTAAACACTTGAGATCTATGATCTATGAATAATAATTGAGCCAGAATTATTTCTGTCATTATATGATTTGAAAATGCCTTTGTATTTAGTCATTGAAAAAACGAGGCTCAATGCAAACCGAGTGTAAATATCTAAGTTTTTTATGAAGACTTGATGCAAACGGAAACCGATTTGCTACAAATAAAGATAACGGTATATTTAAAATAGATTTTCCTGTTTTGTTCTTATTAGTTTCACTGTTAACGATCATACATATAAATTTTTGTATTATTTTATAAACAACAATATTAAAAGCAAAGTACAAGGACGTAGAAAAAACTCGAATTAAGTCAATTTGTATTGGTGTAGACGAAAGCCGATTTAGCCAACGCACACTGATTTTAGAAGACAGTGTTTCTTTCACAGTCTACAGTAAATATCG
>JANTOQ010254253.1:6950-18737 GCA_027564595.1 Bythotiara depressa | reverse complement strand
GTAAAATCTTAACACCCGTGATCGTAAAAATCTTAACGCCCGTGATAGTAAAAATCTTAACACCCGTGATCGTAAAAATATTTCTGCTAGATGCACCGTAGTAATTCATCATGCATGAACAAGTCGACGTGTTCCTCGCTTACCTCAGAATTGGATCCTTAGGGTGTGGGTGGTGTTGTTTTGTTTATTTGTTGTGCTTTTTTATGGGGGTTCTGGAGGTATAATCATACTATGATTCCCGTGAAATGGGACCTAAAATCTCATGAACGTAAAATATTTCGTCCATAATTGTAACACTGCAAGAAAACAACACTTACCGGAAGCTCGTTTACTAATTAAAGACAAATATTGACTAATGGTACACCCAGTGTCAACATCAACATCAATGCTGTCCATATAACTTCTCATCATGGAGATCAATCCAGGGAATCCATTTTCCTATGTGAACAGAAAATTAATATAAAGTTAATTAATACTCTATAAAGTCCATATTATAAGTCCTTCATTTACCTAATTCAAAGCATTTTTACACACATTGAAAAGGGATGTACCAGTAATGTTTATAAGCGGATGAAATTCTGATGTTAAGTTAAAAAACCCAACGGTATGCGTACACTCGCTTATTGGATTACACACATCAACTATGGTAGACACAACACATACAATGAGACCTATAGATTTATGGTAGTCCTCCTCATGTCAGTAATAAGAGTGTGACCTATGAATAATGATTCCGCTTTAACACCACTATACCACAACTCCATCGTACCTTCCCTGAATCCCACAACTCCACCGTACATCCCCTGAATCCCACAACTCCACCGTACCTTCCCTGAATTGTACTCTTCAATACATAAGCTTTACTTAACCCGTTTTCCTTGCCTCCGTTTTTTTCCTATTTATTTTTATATCCTCACTGCACGAGTTCACGGCACTGTTCCTACACAAAAATATTGCACTAGGCAATTTGTCTTCCCCTGGTAATGATAATTTATACTTCAACAAATTTGGGAAATGATTTCATATTATTTTTATTGACCAAGGATGTAAAATTCCATCCCTTAAGCTTTTAAACGTTCCAGTGGTACGATATACGTTTTTGCTTAGGATGCTGACTGAAATGCCCTATGGATTGTTAAGTAAGGGGAGTTCCTTGGGTGAAAGTCATTTTATGTGTAGTTTTCAGGTGTTGCTTTTTTATTTACAAAATCCAGGGGAATTTTAAGATGATCATCTGCTGTTAAAAATGGGATAAACTACAACTAGGGAAAAGAAATACTGTAAGCTGAAAGGTTTTGTCAAATTTGTATCTATTTTGAGTGTCACTGGGGTTGCTGATGTTTTAAGGAGATTCCAAAGCAAATTATGAGGAAAATGTCTCTACAATTGAGGAGAATAGGTAGGATTGTGAAGAACTCACTGAAGGTGATGGATGTTTTAAATGGATGCTTTTATATTTATAAAAGAGAGAAAATTAATTATTAATATACGAAACTGTTTATTTCATCGGTTCTATAAGAAAACATTTTTGAGGAGATTGAGGAGACCTTTGCAAAGTAGAACAAAATTAGAGGAAAATACAAAAATACTTTAACGTACAGTAGAAAATACAACAAATTAAGAGAACCGTTTAGGATATTTGAGGAGCTTCTTCAAATTTGAGGAGTTTTAAATGAGTTATGAGGAGGCATCGCAAGCTTAAGGTTCTGATGATCATAAAAATACCAGTTCCAGTTCCTAGTTCAATTTTTGCGATTGAAACTAATATTGTAAACAGAAGAAACAGAAGAAATACTTTCTTTAAACATAAAACACATCTATAGATTTGCATTAACAGCACGTGACTAATTGCATTAACAACATGTCACGTGACTAATGTTGGAACTTACTTTAACTCTTTAACGCATATGGCCCGGGAAAGAAATCAAACCAGTGGTCATATTCTATGATAATTTCCTGTTTCCAGGGGGCTAACTATTAGAAATATAGTGTAAAATTAATTTGGTAAAAGCTGATAAAACCCCCTGGTTCTTCATAAAATTATAAAGGTTTCCAATGAGAATTATTAATATAATTAGGAGGTATTCTAATGCATTAAATGGTTGGAAAATTCAATATAAAAAAATTCAATTGACAATCAAAACATCAGATGCATTAAAAAATGAAACTAGATAGTATTCATAAGCATCTGGTGAGATAAAAAAATCAATTACCTTTCCATTGATGATGGTATCAATTGACATCAATTCTACATGATCTTCTGATTCGTGACCTTTAGAATATAAAAATAGTGTGTAGGAGAGCTATTTTTCTGGGCCTAGCCACTCTAAATATTAAGATATGTAAAATCGTTGAAGTAACGGTTTGTTATGACCAGTATTTTGATTACGCGTTTCGTGGAAAACACTTACGTTACGAACCTGTTCAAAATCTTTTGCGGATGAAAGGATGGAAAGTCGATATACTAGTTCTATGCTTTGGATCACTCGGGTGTATCAAGAAAGAAGTTTGGAGTGGGCTACGAAAGTTATCTATCGATAAGAACGATATTAAAGACTTACTGCAATGGTGTTCTATTTCAAACAAGATTATGGCGAATTATATCTGGAGACACAGGGTCAAGTAATTGTTCGCATGATTTTTGATAATTTCGTGACTTATGTTTATTGTTGTTTTTAATACGAGATTTATTTATAAAGATAGCACACGCCTAGTATATTTATATTATTTATATATTATATATAGAACTGAGCAGTAGTGCTTAGGCGCTAGGGCAGAAATGGCTTATATTACTATTATTATTATTATTATTACCATCATTTACATAATGCCACACAGTTTTTTCTCAGTCTTTATGTCTGCCCTTAAAAACTTTTTTATCAAATAGAAATTAATCAAGTAAATAAATAAACGTTTTGTATGGAAACGAGACGTGCTTTGTACAGATGTGCCAGCAGGATATATTGCTTATTCCAGAACAAGTAGTAGTAAAGTGACTCTGTAAAGCCCCACCATGTTTGGGGTCGAAGGGCCTGATATGTTTTCGGATTTTAAGTCTCCAGATTCTCATAGTAATGAAGTAACGTTTTGTTCTTGAGACATTAATACGGTAATCATTTTTGAATTTCTATGTCTCGCTGTGACTTGCACATCATCTTGTATTTCTGTCTCACTGTGACTTGCAAGTCATCTTGTATTTCTATGTCTCACTGTGACTTGCAAGTCATCTTGTATTTCTATGTCTCACTGTGACTTGCAAGTCATAAAGTTGTTTATTCATTAATTCAACATTCCAGGTAAATTATCGATTATCTTTTTCCAGAATTCTGGAACATTCCGGAAGTCAGGCATGCCTGGGTGTAAGTATAAAATTGAGTAAGTTTTGACTGAATGAACCCTTAATCTATAATTTAATTGAAGCCATATTTATCGTAATATAACGGAGAGTAGAGTAGAGACAATTCCTAGAACAGCATAGAGTCAAGATTTTTTCAACAAAATTGAACGTACAGCAAAAGGGAAAGTTTAGTAGGTATATTATTATTATTATGGACATTTTTTGAAAATCTAATAGGGGTGGAAATTTAAAATATATAAATGAGTTAAGTAGTGTAATAATGATCATTAAAATAAAATTTCCTTGAAATAATCATACGATATATTAATCATCTCATTCCATTCCTGGGGAGTGATTCTTCAAAAACTTAATAAGCAGGGGAGAGGGAGGGGTTGGAATAAGCGGGGGAGAAAGAGGGGTTGGAATAAGAGCGGGGGTGAGGGATGGGTTGGAATAAGCGGTGGAGAGGGAGGGGTTGGAATAAGAGCGATTAGTGCAGGGGGTTTGGTTTCGATCTACACTGTAAAGAAAATTCTCTTAAATATTTCCACATGTACATGTCATTGTTATTGCTCTCCTCCACAGTTGAAATTTTTTAGTTATGTAGATGAATGAAAATGAAAATTAACTTAAAACTCTTTACATACATATATAGAGTAGAACTAGAGAGCACATATTTTATTACTACATCATGGCACACACAAGACTATTAAATACAAGATCTAAAGATTATTCCAACAGGTCTGCCCTGGTCATTTGAACTGATAACGTCTGGATTGCAAGGCCACTTCATTACCACTGTGTCATATAATCACACACACTCATATGAAATTAGAAGCAAATCTCTGCACTAATAATACAACACATACAATAAATATGAAATATTATGTATCTGGTTTTCTGAGAAAATTGGAAAGGAGCAGAATAAAATTAAAATAAGTTAAAAACTTTATTTTTCTACACTTTTTCCCCATTGGAGCACTTTGGTGGTGATTATATTATATGTGGGTATACAGTAGACTCTGTACTAAGTGTTTATTACTTGAGTATATTATATGTGGGTACAGAGTAGACTCTTAACTAAGTGTTTATTACTTACTACATGTAAGTGTCTTCCTGAAGTAGTACTGTTCTGTTACTCCTCCTCGTTTCACTGCTGTCCTCATGTTTTTCTCCACCTAAACATAAAGGAAATATCTCCTGTAATTAAGTGTCATTACATTTTCTGATCTTTCTGGCACATTGATACTGTAAACAAATGATAAAAGGAATAAGCAATTTCAGAACATTCAAGTGGACTAATGACATACTTTTCACAAACTATCAAACACATACCTTGCATTGGCATACACAACAAAAAAGAAAAACAGTTCTCCATGGTTTTAATTATGTGTACAGCACTATCAATGTGCATACAATACTATCAGTGTTCATAGTATTATGTGTACAATGCTATCAGTGTGCGTATTATTATTATTATTATATTATTATTATTATTCAAGCTCACGAGGTGTAGAGACGTATGCTGCCGAGCTTATAGTTTAACTAATAAAAACTTTTGTTTAAGAGGAAAATCGGTTTAGTGTTTTGGATTTCCATCATTACAAATGTCGAGGTAAATAGTTGTAAATATGAAGAATGCAGGTATTTTGTTGTTTGTGCTGGTATTTGTTTGAATCGACATACTTGGTGATGTAAACAGAAGCTTACTAACGGTACTTTTAGTGGTAACCATAGTAATGATAAAACGAGTAATGTAAGTATTATTACAACGTCGGACAGTAATCATTTACCGTGCAATACCGATTGTGTTAAGTGCATATGTGGAAAGAAATGTAAAGGATTGTGTGGTCTCAAGGCACACCAAAGGATGTGCAGATCTATTAAATCTGTTAACAAAGAATTTCTCATTGATTACTCTTTACCTCAAACCCCTGTAGACGCTGATCTAGTTGTCAAACTTTTAAACAATCAAGCTATAGAGAACCCTCCAATCAAAGAAGGTGTTAAATTACCCAAGTCACAGGAGGACTGGAATGTAGCTAACACTTATTTCCACGCTCAACTATAACCAGTGATTGTCTCAGGAAATTTAAACGAAGCTGTTACTACACTTCATGATACTGTATATGATTATTTTAGAATTAACTACGGCTATAAAAATATCGAAAATGAATTTGAGATAGAGCTAAAGGAAACGTATAAATCATACAACAAAAACAAGCTGAAATCAGAGTTAAAAAAGCTGAAGTCCAATAATTCTGATCCAAAGGTAACGCGTTTCGTTTCTAAACTTTTAAGATCAAAAGTAAACAAAAACAAAGTAGACATCATTTCATCGACAGACAATGATGAGGAACTCTCAAAAAACCTTTGGTGTTATGCGAAGAAAGTCTTTGAGAACTCGAAACAAGTATTTCCAGCATTTACTAAAGAAGTCTGTACCAATTATTTTAAGAAAACCTGTAAATGCTCTAATTTATCAAACCAGTATACTATACCGGACTGGATCCCACAATTTGATACACCATCATTGGACTTTGACCATGCGCCTCCGAATTACAACAAAATTTGTAAAATAATTAAACGCATGAAAACGTCTGGATGTCCATGCCCACTTGATCAAATTTCTATTATATGTTTTAAGTGTTGCCCATTTTTACGATCTTATCTAACACTCATTTGTGAAGAAACTTTGAAGTCTAAACATATCCCCTAACCTTAGACAAGATCCGTCAGTATCCATGTCCATAAGAAAGGTGATCCTGACAAACCTGAGAACTTTCGTCCAATAACACTTGAACCTGTCACCTTAAAGGTACTTACATCAGTTTTGAGGGACAAGGTATTTGAGTTCCTGATCAAGAACAAATACATAGAAACTCATTATATTATGTTTTTCACCACTCATATTTAATTTATGTATTAACACATTCATTCAATCTATCAAGACAAACCAATACACCAACTTTGGTTCCCGCATTATAAAAGGGTTCGAGCCACGTAATTGGTTTCAGTTTGCTGACGACGCTGCTGCAATTACATGTTTAGAAAGTGAAAACCAGATTCTTCTGAATGTTTTCAATAGGTGGTGTATGTGGTGTGACATGATCGTGAGAGTAGATAAATGCTACTCATTTGGAATGCACAAGAAAGGTTCAATATCAACCCAATATAAACCCAAGCTATAACAACCAACTCATTCAGGCCATTGAGCGTGACAAGTCATTTAAATATCTCAGACGCCATTTTAATTTCAAAATGAGTAACGATGACCGTAAAATCTCCTTAACCGACAAACTAAAGGAGTTAATGAATATAATACACGGTTTGCCTTTACATCCGAAGAACAAGTTAATGCTTTATCAACGTTAAGTTCTGTCAAAAATAAGTTGGGATTTAACTGTAGCTGATATTTCGATGACTTGGATTAAAAATAAGCTTGACATTTGTGTCGAAATATGTTAGTTTGGCTAGAGATTCCTATAAATGGATCTCTGAATATTATATCACTATCTAAAAGAAAATATGGTCTAGGCTTAACAATTGTATCCTCTCGATTTACACAATGCCAAGTAATTTCAGAAAGAGATTACAAAAGTCATCTAACGCAAATATTCGGAAATTGTACGATCTGTTCAGAACCGAAGAAGCTATTCAGTATGACCAATATATATCAACAAAGGAAGAAATCCAAAAGATAAGAGGTATGACCGAAGTTCGTGTCAAAGATCAGTTGACAACACAAAGTCTCATAATAAAATCTATCTGGAATTATACTGACAGCAGCTTCACTAACAGCTGGACGAATGTAATAAACATGCTTCCACGTAACCTGTATAATTTTGTGAGTAGATACCTAAGTAATACCCTTGTTAATGAAAGCAATGCTGTTAAATGGGGTTTTAGATATAACTCGTCCTGTATGTTTTGTTCGAACACTCAAACCTTAGGACATGTTGTTAGTAGCTGCATTGTAGCTTTGAATGAAAAACGCTACAATTGGAGACACGATTCAATACTGCTACATGTTGCTAACTTTTTGACTCCCTTTTTTAACTTGAAAGTTTATTGTGATATAAAGGACTTGTTACCGGCAAAGCGTATCAACCTGATATAGTCATTCTAAAAAACAACTCATACATTCTGGAATTGACAGTAGGGTTTGAAACAAACATTCATAAGAACAGCGAGCACAAAGATAAGAAATACGATCCTTTACTCAACGAACTCTCTTCAGGTTATGATGTTTCTCATGTAAACCTAAGTATGGGAGTAATTGGTATTATAGGTCAGAGTGAAATGAGTATGAAAACGATGTTGAAAGCTCTTGAAATGGATGACAGTGAGATAAACTTTATTATCAAAAGAATAATGAACGTATGTATAAGAACTACATATTACATATTTTGCAGAAGAGACAAGGTTTGGGATGATCCTAAGCTTCTCTCTTGGTAAACAAATAAATCCATTAGCCTCCTAAACGGCCCAGATGCCATGCCATATAATGTGAGTGGTGTCGAAGTGGGTACCTAAGAATGCACGATTTATATATTTTAATTGTAACAAGTATGTTTTGATTTAGAATAAACCAAGTGAAGTTAAAAAAATATATATATTATTATTATTAAATCGATATTTACACATGTTGACTTGCTTCAGCTAAATTAATAAAAGCTGCTATCCAACAAGAAAAAATATTACAATATGTTATAAAAATTATTAGTTACAATAACATAAATAAAAGTCACTTTGCAGAATAAAACATTTTTCACCAAGCTTTGAATCGTATGGGGTGTGTTTTATCTCTGATCTCATTTGGAAGGTTATTGAAAATTGACACTCCTTGAAATTTAAAACTTTTCCTACTGG
This sequence comes from Bythotiara depressa, assembly GCA_027564595.1. Classification (NCBI taxonomy): domain Eukaryota; kingdom Metazoa; phylum Cnidaria; class Hydrozoa; order Anthoathecata; family Bythotiaridae; genus Bythotiara; species Bythotiara depressa. Next base: position 10,528 of record JANTOQ010254253.1, on the reverse strand, counting down.
TTTCAGACTTGATGGCAGGTAATTTGATGAGAGATTGGTTTCCACATATATTTTTACTGTGATGAGATCTTTCAAAGTATTCATTCACATTTTCAGGATATATCTCAATTAAAAAATTAAAAACATCTGTTACACAGAGCCGGTCTTTTCATTTTTTATCGAATACCAAGGAATTGAAGGTCAACTACAATTTACAATTTCTTCAGTACCACCTTGTAATAGCTGCAGTTTGGTATTCTCAGAACTAAGAAATATATAACTACAGTAACACATTATTGTGTTATCACTAGATTCCCCATGTTTTTTCAGCAGGAAATGATTTAATTTCATATGGGGATATTAGTCAATAAATTTGTATCCCTTTTCTAGTTACATCTCAATGGAACAATGTCTTTCATATTTCACTAGATACTCTAGATCAATTATTTTGGTATTTTGCTTAAAATGTTTAAGAAAATAGAAGAGGTTAACAGTTTATAAAACAACATAAACCCAATAAACAAAAATATATTAAATTAGCATAAATTAGCAGCAATTAACTCTACATTCATAGCACTGGTGTAAATATTCACACGGCTTGTTATCAGAATTATTGTGAACAATGTCATGATTAAAAAGTACAAGAAATAATAAATACACAATTAAGATGCCAAAAATAAAGTTCAAATTTGTGAGAAATGGTTTCTACTTTTATGACTGTTAAATTAAACAACAAACTACCTCTAAATATAAGACAACATTTTACAGAATTTAACTCTTAGACAATCTTTCATAGCAACTGGATCTGATGCAGAATTTAATAAATGTAGATTACAACAGGCCAATCCCCATTTCCTGAACCTCTCCTGTTCCAGAGATATTAACACTGTCATGGAATGGGCCATAAAGATGTATATGTACGGCTTTCAAGGTTTAAGGGTTAAAGAAAATTGGAAGATTTTACATTTATAAAATTTTTACATTTATAAAATCACTTCAATCATTTCTACATGCCCATTTTTAACAAATCTTTCTGATTACTAAAATTTGTTTTTTGGAATTTTAAACCGGAAACATGGTTTTGAAAACTGAAATGTAAATAAAAATATTCAGAAATACTCAGAAAACAATACAATATGCTAACACTTTATGTTATTGTGTAGAAATAGTATTTCCTTTGCCAAAATCTGATCCGTCTTCAGTTTGATTTTATTGTCAATATTTCTTATTTCCATTGAAGATAGTAAATTGTCAAACTAGTCAGTCACTTGCTGCTACATTATAAACAAAACAAATCTACTAATTATTTCGGATTTTTTCCATCAGAATACATTTAAGTTCAAAATTTGAAGATGTCTTCAACTTTTTCCTGACAAAATTTTTATTTATCAGATTTTTACTCAGAGCTAACAGGTGAAGAAGATAGCTTAGATGACTGAATATTTAAATATCTGTTGTAATGCTGTGTAATTTTGATAATCATAATAAGAGTTGATATCGGGTGACTCTTTATTTTCCTTATCTTTAGAAAAACTAGTCTGAAAATTTTCTCTAGCTCTTAAAAATGGTTTGAAAATTTTTCCTCAGAAATTGTGAAAAAGTGTTCAAAATGTTTTCCTCTGAAATATTTCAGAAACATATTTTGGTTTACAAGGTATAATGGTTTTTCATGCTCTAATGAAGCAATTCCAATGAAACATATCTATATCTGTTTACAAGGCCATCTTCGTTACAGGATTTTTTAATTTATTGTTTTGTACTATATAATACAATTTATACATTATATGCAAATATGTACTTATAATGAAAGTTGGTCCAGAGTTTATTCCCAAAATGATATTGTGTGGCATGTGACTTCGGAATAACAATTAATTACATTGTAGTTTGTTGTGGCATGTGACTTCGGAATAACAATTAATTACATTGTAATACTTGAGATTCCCTTTTACCTTCACAATGTGTTTGCTTTACTTACCTTCGAAATTGGTATCAGCAAGTTAAGTTTGTATGATAGTATCACTCGAGTAAGCAAGACAATGAATACAACATAAGCAGCATTCTCGAAGTCAGTGAGTTGTACCTAATAATAAAGTACCATAAGGATTTTATATTTATCTAGATGTAAAACAAGCATTGTTTTCTATCAAACCCATTAAAGTTGCTTTTATAAAATTAAATGTTAAAAGAAAATATTAAATAAATGAAAGCTTTGTTTTAGTCAATTTCTTGAATTATTCCTTGTATTATTTTTCATCAAGTGTGTTTTCTATAAATTTGCAGAAATATTTGTAAACCTTACCTTTATACTGTATATAATTTAGAATTTTTTGTTTTCTTAATCTTTTAAGCATGGTCTTTAGTAAATGTCAGGCTTTTGTAGACTTCTTTTTCTCACATATTTTCAATAACTAACCCCCCTGGAAAACTGTAAATATTATTTGGGAAGCAACCCCACTGTAGGCATTTATACTAAAATTTGAATATTCTTTGCTAAAAGAATCCCTCATTGCATTTGAGTTAATTTCAAATGTTTCTACAGTAAAAACAAACTTGCAGAAGAGAAAAAGGGAGCTTTTGTGGTCACATTTCCAGAACTTTGTAACAAATTTTAATATTTTAAATGTAAAGGGCACATTTCCCAGGTAATTAAGATGACAGCATCAGAAAGTTGATATATTGAACTATAGATTCGATGATTTGTTACTAAATTGTCAGAAACAACAAATTACTAAAATGTTTTGCATCAAATTGCAATGCAAATTTATAATTATAAAATAAATTAAAAAAGATTTGCAATCTAGACAAAACACAAAACATTCATTTTAACATTACAAGCAATGTACAGATCTCAAGATCTTGACATTATACTCAATGTCACAGATAAAATGTTACAATTCAACCAATTACATATAACCATGCTGTGTGTTTGGAGTAATCTGAAACCAATCTAAGAGGTACAATGACTTGCAGTGGAAAATATTATTCATGGATATTTATGAAAAACTTGAATAAGGTTGTTTTTCATGTATATATGACAAACTTGAATACGGTTGTTTACCTCCATTGATCTGAATTCCACTCTCCAACCAATGCTACTCTTAGGAGGAGGTGGTTTGAAGCGAATACTCTGCCAGTTTGTTGACTGGATATTCTAATATTGAACACAAGATATAAGAAAGTAATTAAAAAACAGATAAGATTAATGTCAGAAACTTTTGCAAGACAATATATGTCTGTAATTATTCATGAAAATAAATTCTTGTGAATATTAGCTTGTATTTTTGATGAGTTAATTTTATCAAAATACTTATTCCTGTCAGCTAATAAACTAAGAGTATAGGTGACAACACAAAAACACTGTTCATTTAATCATTCTGAAACTTGGCTGTAATAAATAATATTTGTATTGTGAAATAATAATACAAAAAAGTGTGAATTTTTAAACAGCTGTTGGCAAAAATTAATTCCCACAAAATTAAACTTAAATTTTCTAACAGGAAAGTTTAAAAAATAGAATTTGTGAAAATATTTTTGTTCTCGCATAAACAATGATACATTATTTAATATTTGTTCTGTCAAAGCACTTCCATCAGTTAATT
>JANTOQ010253920.1:0-13394 GCA_027564595.1 Bythotiara depressa | reverse complement strand
AGATGGCATAAATAAAATGCATATCAATGAATACAGATTATTTTTATCTTTTGAAAACTTCTAAAAACTGATTTACTACATCACTTCATGCCCTTTCACTTGGCATTATAGAATAATTTTCTTTTTACCAATTGTAGTTTCAATTTGAAAATTGATCTTTAGACAACTTCAATTCACTGAATAATATAAAAATTCAGGCCTTATTATATACAAAAATACGGTAGAAGATTTAAACAGTGATTGTATATTTCCACCCACAAGAACAACATTCAAACTAATGTTGAGAAGCACTGTTTTGAAAAAGTAATTAATTCCCAGACTCTTCTTCTTCAGCAGTGTCGAGCACTGGAAGGAACGCAATGGCAGTGTGACTAAATCTTAAAAGCAGTTTATTGGCTTTAAGTCAAGAACTAAAGGGAAACAAGTAAATATTATGTTATTTTATATTTTTTAAAGGTTTATAAGCTATAATAAACAAACTTATATTTAAATGTTAGTTGCCCTTTAAGGTTCAAAATGTATAATTGATTGGGAAAAACAATAGAATGCTGAAAGACTTTTGACTTTGGAACAGAACATTGCTTCAAAAATATGTAATGTAAACAATGTAATGTACTGTTCACATTTTACCTTTAGATACACATACTCTTGTAAATCTTTGGAGATGTACTCACCAGTTTGGCATTAGAGCATTTTCCTTCCCTCTGAACATAGTTCCAACATTTGTGGCGTGGTCTCTGGATGAGTAGAAGTCTGTATAATCACCTGATGAAAATAAAAATGACCAAATTCTTTAAAATCAAACCATGCAACAACTCAACAAACACAAAAAGTTATTGGCATGAAATTAATTTTGTGTACTGTAGTAAACAAAACATAAAACGTTCATACCTATTTTTGCAGGAAGATGCATTTGAACTTTACTTTGTGGTATCAAGCTTCTAGAAAGTAGTACAATATAAACATAGTATATTTATTATATATTTAAGCCTGGTGACCATAGAAGGTTACTAGCCATCAAGATAGCTTTTAAGGTAGAAAATTAAAAATGACATCACGTTTTAACTGAGAACAAGTTTATTAATTGTATATTATGTTGATCTGTGTTATTTTACTAAATCCCTGTATACAAATACTTATGCATGCATAAAGGACAAATTAAGGAAAATAACAGCAGCGATGTGTGTGAAATATTGGAGTGTGTGAAATATTGGAGTGTGTGGCAAGTTGTTTTATTCAAAAGATATGTCATTACTAATCAACATTTTGGTTTTTGTATCAGTTCTGTTAAACTTTTAATTAGCTAGTAAATCTTACATCTGCTTCAACAAAGACTAATAAACACATCCCCCATTAGAGTTTATGGATTTTAAACAAAAATATTGTTGGTCAAACAGAATTATTGTTTATTTTATTTACACCACACTTTTCCAGTGTTGCTCAATGGCTGATATATGTACACTTGACAGTTGACAGGGGTTTACAAATTGCACAAGTCTTTTCGATAAAAAATCTGGGGGACTGTAACAAAATTTAGTTTTCCTCTTGATTGTTTAATTTGACATCATTGTTTTTAGGTAATCAATGTATTTCGGAGGCTGACACATTCATAATTGTGTGTCTGTCAAAGCTCTTAACAGCAAAGTCAAAAATAAAAATAAGTTCCTTTATGTTTCACTTACAAAAATAGAAAACGTATATGACAAGAATAACAACTCTAAATGCTGTTGCAGAATATAAATTAAAATGTTGTAATATAATTGAATATATAAATGGAGAATATTGTGATGAACATGTACCGAAACTGAAGAAATATTAATTCTGTCGTTCAAATGCATTTACTAATAGACTTTCTGAAGTTTTTGACGTCACTAATTTCTCATTCCAGTCTCCATGAAAAACTCAAGTGGGAAGATTTTTGAACATGTTTTTAAAGTTTGTATAACTAAATATTTTTAACATTGCAACACTTTATGTTGCTAGAATGATTGAATTTTGGATATATGTAATGGAATGAAGTTTTGTTAGAAGTTTCTTATTTTTGTTTCCTTCCCCTTTAAGATGGACAGAAAGTCTAGTAACAGACTGTTTTCTTAATAAACTCTCACAAGGCACTCTCTATAAGGCGGACAGTTATAAACAGTATTATAAACAGTATTTTTATGCACCAAATGAAATTTTCCACCCAAACAAATCTTTATAAAGCGGACAGGTATAAAAAAATGAAAAATATGCAATGTATTTTTACTGATTATTTACAACATACAGTTGACGATGTGCTTGCCCTCAATTTGATTAACAGAAAGCTTCAAAACATGAGACTAAATGTGCTCAAACAATCTAACATTGAAGGTTGTTTTAGTCATTTGAAGTAATATTTGTACTACAGTTAATGTCTACTCAAAGAAAGCTTGTATGTTGTAAAATGTGTCATTTTTTAACTCCAGTACAAACTGTGAACGTCTTGACAACATCGGTAGCAAAAATATAAGGGGCTTAGGTTCTAGGGCCATTTTAGACCAAATTTGATGAACTTCCTATATAGCGGACACTTCGTTAAAGCGGACACTTTCTTATGCAAGAATGGTGTCTGCTTTATAGAGATTCGACTGTATCATGAGTGACTTTTTACAGCCGTTACTACGGTTTTATGACTGTTGCTGGCCTACTCTAATTAAAATTTTTAAGAAAATGTGTGTGATAAGTAGTAACCAAACATTTTATAATCCATCTTCCCTAGCATGTTCCCCACTGATAAAAGTTCACGCATCTTATTCCTGTGACACAGAAGAAACTTTCTTTTTCTAAGAATTTTGTTATGGCTTTTGTTTCTTGTTTGAACATTTTTTACATAGCGTTTTTTCCACTGTTTGTCTCTACATAATAAATATTCTTTTTAATGAAAGTTGGAGCTACTACTAGGCTAGTTCTCACTTCCTCATAATCCAATAAAAAATAAAAAAATAATTTATTAAGTCATTATAATGATAAAACATATTTAATTTAACTAAAATATTATATTTCATCCATTTTGTAGTAAAATTCTTGAAATATTGCCATATTTTGAGCTCCATCTTCAGTCACGGGCTACGGAAAAAAATAAAACAATACTTTTTGGAATCAGTAAACATTCAGCCTAAAAGGGTGTAGAGGAATTTTTTGTTTTTACGTGGTTCCTTTTTTATTGTCATATAAAGAAAATATGGTTAATGCAAGGAATATTATTGCTTATATCATCATAACTCTCCAACAGACGCTTTTTAAGAAAAAACCTGACACCCTTTGTTAGAGAACAACATCAGGATTATGATGTATTTTTTATTAGTAAACATCAATGGTACCGGTATTTCTCCCTTGATAGCGATAAAAGCAAGCTTATTGCTTAGGTTGGTTAGATAGACAATTTATTAAGCTTTCATAAAATATTTACTTTCATATATAAATTATTTGAAGAAAAAGAGATATTTATGAAAAAATGAACATGTGTTTCAAAAGTTCAAGTATCCTTAAGTTTTAAATGATTACAAGAATAATGTAAGTTGCTTTATTTCACTGGCTTTTCTGTTATAATTCATTCCTGGTTCACAGGAAAAACTTGTTTATTTCTAAAAATAATAAACCTACAAATATTTCAGACAGAGACTGGGGACAATTTGTTGCACATGTGTACAATGGCTAAAACTCCAATTATTACGAGATTTTGTAGGATGAAACAAAATTTATATACTGTTGTATTTGTTTCTTTATTCTACTAGACAATTATTGTCTGGACACCGCACAGTGTGTTTTAAGATCTATTACTCTTTATTCTATGCAAATAACTATACCATGAAACACTTTATACACAACTTCCACTCTTAATGCACAAAATGACTGAAAATGTACGATACTTGGGAATTTATTATGAAGAAAATCCAATTATAACAGCAGTGGTCATGCACTGCAAAGACTTCATGCAAACAGGAAAAAGAAAAACTCTCCATTATAGAGGTTTGTAAAAAACTTCATTCATCTGTGTTTTTGCAGTTTTTTCTGAGAATAGTGTGAGGGATTTTCTTCAGCTACATACCAAATTTTTTTCTTTCTGTGATTCAATCTATGATTAGTCATGTATTGGACAATTACAAAATAATCACTGTGATGGAGTCATAATAAAAAGTAGCACGTGACTTTATTGTAGCATGCTGCATGTTTAATCTGTTAATCTGCACCATTGAAATAAAAAAAGCGCTCTTTTATTTTTTGACAGGCGTTTATAAAGAGCACCCATTGTTTTTTGAAATCTAAGTGAATAGTTTTTACAGTGCACACAATTGAAAGGATATTTAACTAAAAGTGATGTTGTTTGTGAATAATAAATAAATTGTGTTTTACAAACAAAATAAAAAATTAAAATGCAGTATTATTTAAAGTTTTAAACATGATGCGAATGATTAATTATGAGAGGCCTTAAAGTATAACCGCATTGTGTATGGATAGTAAATATTATTCTGCTGATAATTTCTCTTGTGTGTAGTTGTTTTCATGAAAATGAGGCACATAAAATATTGAAGATCATGACAATGGAAAAAACTGAAACAAAAACTAAAAGCTGTAATAATGTTACACAACCATTACACAAATATTTCTGATGTTTTTTCAAAGTAGTTTAAGAAGATAGCTGGCTAACTAATTCAAAACCATGCTTTACAAAATTATCTAAATATCCACCGCATCCCGCATTTACACTCATGGTTATGAAATGAAGAACAAATTATTAACTATAGTTGGCCTAACATACCAAAAATATTGTGAAATGAACATAAATGTAAACCTATTTATCAAAGTTTGTGTATGTTGGGCAAACAAAGGCCACATCGGCGTACTTCATAAAAACTTCAATGTGTATGGCAAAGAGGAACAAAGCTAGCTAGATACAAAGGGAAATGTGTAGCAAATTACATTATTGGCACTAATTTATTGTTAGATATGAAGGGAAATGTGTTGAAAATTAAGGAAATCTGTTGAAAATTACGTTCTTGGCACTTACTTAGCATTGGATACGAAGGGAAATGTGTTGAAAATTACGTTCACTGCACTTATTTAGTGCTATAGATACGAAAGGAAATGTATTAAAAATTTATTTGCTCACTTATTTATCACCTTTCTCTTTATTGGTAACAAAAAACTTCAGTCTTGGCATACCCAGCTTTGAAATTTTGTTAAATTTTGGTGTACATCTATGTACTTCATGTGAAATCCATTTGTCAACCCCTTGGTGACAAGTTGATGTGTTGAATGCACTAATTTCTAGGACAATATCTTCATCAGAGACACAGAAAATATCATCTTCTCATGGCTAGTGGTATGTAGTGAAGTGTAGTATAGCAAATTTTGTTTGCTGCCTTTATGACAAAATGTGCTAGATTGGGATTAGACTTTGGTATTAATTCTTTGCACCCAATATTCTCAGCATGATCCTACCACTGGCCACGAAAAGATGATAATTGTTTTGTCTCTGATGAAAACACTTTCCTGAAAATTAATGCATCCATTAGTCTCACTTATTTTTTCTTGAGGCACAGATGCTTTTATAGAGCTTTGATTCCTTCAAGTAAAACTTTGTTAGACTTGAAATCTGAATAATTTTCTGAAGAAAGAAAATTAAAAAATAGATGTGCTTTTTGTAAGAACAATACCTTTTATATATTAAATACTTATTTATTATAACTAACCTGCTTTTTCTACTTTTTAATTGTTTAATTGTTTTAGCTAGAGGATAGCATGTTAATATTTCTTTTGTATACCCAAATAGGTTGTTTTTTACAATTTTTGTTTTTCTTTCTGTGGCTTGGATGGGCAGTTGTCACAGTCATCATATATTCAGCTTTGGCATGAGGTTTAATCATACAGTGATCTGAAACCTTTCACCCAAAGTTAGTGTTCTGTCTTGCTGTGTTTTTATTAAAGGTGAAAATAAGAATATCACTAAAAACATGTTTATTTTCATGATTGCTTAAAAAAGCTGCCTCTCCAAAAAGAACTGTTTATTTTAGAGATTTTAATTATAACATTATGATTATTATATGGTTTGTCATCTTACATCAAGGATCTTTGCTACTAACTTTATTTTAAAAAACTTATTGAGGAACCTACTCATGTTACAGAAAGAAGTAGCACATGTTTGGATGTAGTATAAAGTAATAGCTCTTGTATTTCTGAACCTGGTTTGATGTATCTTGACATCAGTGATCACAGTTTCACCTATATGTGATAAGAAATTACTCTACATCAAAATATGAATGAAGAACCATAACAGCTCATACCTCAAGAACTTCCCAAGTGAAAAGAGAAATTCATACAGATGGTATCGAAGAAACCAACCCAAAGAAAATTGCAAATATATTTTAGTAAATTCTGTGCTTTTCATCAGATTCATCTAAAATAAACCCACCTGTTAACCCAAATACATTTCTATTTCAAAATATTTGAGGATCAAATAAATAGTCATAAAATTGGAAAGCAACAGGATTGGATGGAATTTTTACTCAAAACACGTTATCTTGTTCTAAGCATTTTTTTGACACAAATTCGCAACAAATATTTACAATCTGGCTATGTTACAAAATGTTGGAAATCAAAGATGGTCTTACCAGTATATAAAAGTGACATAAAACTGACCCTAGAAACTACATATAGACATATTTCTATATTACCAATCCCTTTAAAGATTTTTGTGAAAACTGTGCATGATTATATTTCATTAATTTGTCTTTATTGTTGACAGAAAGATGTTTTCAACTACACCTGCTGTTCTTGATGTTTTGGACTGTATTCTTGATAAGATTGACAAAAAGATAAGGGTCAGTACTGTGTTAATTGACTTCAAATAGTCCTCTGGTGCTTTGGCTTTTGTGACACTTCTCTTGATTGTTTGAATCATATACCTTTCAGACAGTAAAAAGCTTACTCTCGTAAACAACGTGGAGTCTGATCTGTAACAAGAAGATGTCACACAAGGTTCAATCTTGGGACCCCTACTTTTTCTGTGCTACATATAAATAATATAAAAACAGAAATAAAAAAATCATTATCACCTTTACAGAAATGATACAATATTATTATAAAATGTCAGGCCACAAAATTTGATGATTGGGTCATTACTGCATCATCATTACCACAAAATTAATGGTGTGAACAGTTTATCGATTTATATATATTGGAGATTTCATCAACAAGTTAGAAAATCTTTATAAAATTTCCTCGATAACTAAATTTCTTATTTTCTGGATTGCCACATTTTATTTAAATGAAATGTTCGAGGTTTTCTCATAAATGCTTCAAATACAATGTTTTCTGTATCACTTTTAATACACTCATGTCTTTGTTATGTGATACATGCTGCAACAGGTATTTTATCAGTGGAAATTCTCCATCATTTAGAATTCACAAGGTTGATGAATTCCATCCTTAAGTCTTTAAAAGTTTATACATTACTAAATACCAGTATATTTATTAGGACCTGAGATAGATGCATTATTATAAAATTATAAAAAACCTAAAAAAATCATCAATAACAGCAACTGAAGTTTTCACAAAACTTTTATATGCTGGAAACCAAGCCTTTCACATGCATAGTGTTTTGTTTTTCTAACTGATACTTTCACCATGTGAACCTGTTTTTTCAATTTTAATTTACTTTTTTTTTACATTGCATGAAAGAACTCACAACTGATACAAGACAAATGTGATAAAAGTATAGCATGAAGTCTGGCACCACACAAATTTATGAATAAACTCTTTTCCCACCACCCCAGATACACATAATAATCGAAACAATTTGGGCTTTTCTCTTAAATATTTGTGACTAAAGAGGTTTTGTAGGAACAAACGCATATAGAAGGGTGTTTAGAAAAAAATAGTATGGGTATTCAAGGGATGAAAAAGTACATTGTAAATGCTCATCTGAAAGTCTTTAATGAGGTACTTGGTCCCTACTATGAGCTGCAGAACCTGCAGCACTGATGTATATCGGAACTGGTTTAGCTTCAGCTGGCTTCTTATTTGAGGGGTGTCAGGTGACTCTGGTGGAGACATTCAGGTCACTAGCAGATTCTTCGGTTGCATCTAGTGCATCAGGGCATGAGTCTTAGCATGTGGTGAAGAGGCCGACTAAAGTATGTACAAAAACTTGATAAAAACAATTCAAGCTAAAATAGGGGGTTGTAGGCCAGTGGACAAAATAAGCATTTTATAATAGTCGGAATTTATGTAAAAAAACTTTCTTTGTAGAACATAAAATTGCTGTAAAACTTTTTTTAACATGAGAAAATCTTTGTTCATAGAACATAAATCTTGGTAAAACCATGTTTTAAAGTAAGAATTACTAGTTCGTTAAGAAACGTTCCTTCGTTGGCATATAAAATCGCAGTAAAACAGTGTTTATGGTAAGAAATGTTCGTTCATAGAATGTAAATCGCAGTAAGACCATGTTTTAACGTTTGAATTATTCGTTTCTATCAGTAAAATAGAGGTAAAACAGTTTTTTAATGGAAGAAGTTTTAGTTCGTAGCATGTAAAATCTCTGTAAAACCATGTTTTAATGAAATCTTCATCGTGTCATGTAAATTAATGGTAAAACTAAGTTTTAAACTCTTCGTTCTCATCACGAAAATTAGCTGTAAAACCATGCTTTAATGTTTATTCAAGTCAGCTGTGTGATGTTTATGGTAGACCATATGCTTTTCTTGCATTCAAGAGCTGTCATGAGTGACTTTTTACAGCCATTATTACGATATTATATGTTTAAGAGGCTGTTGTGAGTGACTTTTATGGTCATTTATATGATTTTCTAGTTTTAGAACTTATTGTACATGACTATTTATGGCCGCTACTATGATTTTCTTACTTAGAAAGCTATTATGTGTGAGTTAACAGCAATATTTTGTTAGCTTTAAAAAATAATATTTTGGAAGACTACCTATGTCAAAGCTGTGGAAATCCAGCCTAATTACTGTAAATCATGTTTTAAAATCCTGCAATTCTTCAATGGAAAAATTCTAGAAAGAAAGAAATTGTAATTTTGAAAAAGATAAACAGCTTATCCTTTATCATTTACTTCTGGTTGTAGGGGAGGTATTGGCATCTAGACAACCTGTTTTTTTGTATAAGATTGTAGCTCATGGAATAATATACTACACAAGTGAGCTGGTGTTTCTTTATATATAAATGAGATGCTTCTCTGAAGAAGTAAAAAAACATTTTGATTACAGATTTCGTGACAACAAAAGAAGTTTAAATTTTCATTTAAAGAAAAATAGTTTTTTATAAATAACTCAATAGGGAACACTTATTATTTCAAATAAATGGTTGATATCACACCACACAAGATACAAATACAGCAAAACAAAACAATGTGGTCTCTGAGCACTAGCTTAGCAGATGATCAGTCTTATGTAGTGGCAGCCTATAGGCATATAGCACTATTCACAACTAACATAGCGGCTTTCACACAAAACGTGCTTGGTAGAACCATGGCACGTGTATTTCTTTTGAGCATAAGATTAAAGTACTGTAGGTATTATCTAGGTATTATTTTTGATGAGAATCTGCAATGGCATTACCAAATTAAAAACCTATCTTTAAAATTGTCCAAAATAAAGTCCACTGCTCTTTGTTTAACCAAGTTCACAAACGATTTACTGAGTAATGCACTTTTCTTGTCACGTTAAATAAATAAATGAGAAAATCAACTTTGCAACAGAGAATATAACTGAGACAAAATATAAATTGGAGGCAAAATAATTGAAAACACGATGCAAATGTGAAGATAATTTTTAACGACGGATGATGTATATGTCACATAGTAAGGTGCATAGGATCAACCTTAGACATTTTGCATATGTGGGCATGTGGGCATATGATTGCATGCCCATTCTACCATTATGCTACATAAATGCTAGTAAACCCTGGGTATATGTTGCAGAGATGGGGCTTAATTTTTAATCATATTCACGAAAATACAATGTTCGTTAAAAGCTTCAGAGGAAGGTTTAATACTTACTTTTCTCGTAATTCTTTGTTGTCACGCAAAACATTCTATGTAAAACAAAAATGTACAACTTTGTAACTGAGCTTCTTATTGCAAGGCTAGAAACACTTTTTATTCATCACTGTGCAGAAGTGTAGTGAATAGTTTCTGTTATTTATATTAATTTCAGTTCTAAGTTATTTCAAGGTTTGAAATTGTATACCAATATATTTTTTCTAAAATTTATACACATCCCCATTTTGTTTGCTTTACACTAGGCAATAATATTTTCATTATTTTAATAATTATAATACAGCTTTCTACCTAATACAGGCACAAAAATTTGGCACCAAAGATCATTTACGTGTCATTTACGCAAGTCTAAATTGTTTGCCTGCCTACATTGTAAGATGTTTAGTTTTAAAAAACTATTATAAAACTCTTAGAAAATGTGTTTATAACAACTTAAAATGTAATTATTTTCGCAGGTGTTTACTATTCTATACTCCAAAGCAATGTTGTCTAAAATTATTTTCCTTGTATTAATAAAACCAACTGTGATGGAGAGTGGATCGATGTTTTTAATTTTAGGAGGTAAAACGTTTTTCATTCAGTTATTACTTTAGTTTAAGCAATTGTAATAAACGATGTTGTTTTAACACTAATGTAATATAAAGATAAATTTATTGAAAACTTTAAATTCATGGTGCTTTTAGCGCACTTGATAAAAAGAAAAACGAGTTAAAAATTATGTTCACGTCACTTTTAGCATGCTTGATATGATGGAAAATAAGTTAAAAATTAAGTTCACTGCACTTTTAGCATGCTAGATACGAAGGAATATGAGTTGAAAATTAAATTATCAACACTTTCTTTATCATGATTTTAGACTCCTCCTAAGTGTTGCATCTCTATTAACTGAAACACCAAATTGTTTCAAATTTCTTGACTCAAGGGATGTTATTTAATCATTAAAAAGAAAAAATATGCACGTGCAACTCCTGAAATGTCTCGTACTTCTACAGGCATGGGTATGTTTATTTTAAAAGAAATATATTTTATATAGCACTTGTGTGACGTTGTTCATTCATATAAATGAATACGAAACTTCAAAAGACAATCACCTATTAAGGTTACCCCCATGATACAGTAGTAAAGAAATTAAATTACCTGTTTAATGTCTGATGTTTATACATGTACTTTCGGTAAATATTTCTTTTAAAATTACTGAATAACAAGTCTAACATGTCACATGTTTTTCGTGCTATATAGGGAAAAAATTATACTTTCAATGCGTAATTATTTAGGAAATAATTTGCAATATGGCGTTGAACAATGACTGAAGTAAAAACCTTTAACACTCGCTATTATATAAAATTTACAATCGGGTAGGGGAACTCTAGGTTTTTAAAAATATTTGGCTGCTTTTCAAAGTTTGCAACTCAAATATATTCTGCTCGGAGGTCAATTCAGACACTCGATCAGGTTACACAAAACAAAAATTTCTTCATTTGGTTTCTTTATTATGTAACTTCCGCGATCGGATGAATTATATTCAAGTGTTTTAAGGATTTAAGTAAAATTAATTTTAAAAGAATAAAGCAAACATAGAAGAAAATCGAATTTCCAGTGCTAGAAATTTTTTTTTTTTTTTTGAAGTGGTCATGAGAAATTTCCCATTTTCGCATTAAACTAAACTTTAAAATTAATTAATCTAATCTAAACTTTAAAACAGTGCTGAAATTCCTTCCTGCACGACGTCCCCCAGCCACACGTAGGCAAATGTAAGAAATTATACCCAAGTATTAAATGAGTGGACGATCGTTTATGTGGAATAAATATAAAGAAATTGTGTAAACATTACTTTATTTACCATAGCAAATCAAATTTTTGTGCCTGTAATATTGTTCAGTTTTATGCATAAGAGAAAAAACAAAACACCTTTGTGCTATACTCTGTTTCTTGTTGTTAACCCTTTAATACATAGTATTCCCAGAAAAGAATAAAATCACATGTCATTTTTTAACTATCTTGAGTTTTCTAGGGGGTTATTAATTATTGGAAATATAAAATATAAAATGTTAAATAAATTTTGTAAGAGCTGATAAGACTACCTAGTTCCTCATAAAATTATAAAGGTTTCCAATGGGAAGTTTAATATAACCAGGAGGTATGCTTATGCATTAAAGGGTTATACAATGTCAAAATCTTAATATGCATTATTTCGATATACTGCAGGTGATTGCACAGGACAAATAACACAACCTACTACTTCCTAAAAGTTCCACATATTTTAAATATTTTTCTGCATTGTTTGTAATGTATTTTGTATTGTAGCTTCAAAATGGTGACAAAGATGCTTGTCTTTTCAATCCATAAAAAGAAACACTTGTCATTAATTTGATATGCTTATCAAAGTTACGACATAACAGAAATGACTGGAACAATTAAGATATAATAATCATTTTTCATAATACCTCATCTTTAGAGAGAATCTTCTGCAAAACTGCTCTTGCTTCTTGCCATGCTGGTCTACCGAGAGCCATGAAAGCATTTAAAGTTGGCTAAAATTAAAAACAAAATCTTTCTTTGCCTTTACCTTGTATCATTTTACTACAGGCTACAGAAAATTAAATGTATTTGATAAGACTGTTTATAGTATTTTTTAAGGAAAACCTACTACTGGTAATCAAATCATGACTTTGGCAGTGGTCTGTTGGGTATGTACCAGTTTTTAGTTCCATTTTACAGATCCAAACTTTTACCTATTAGGCAAAGTACAAAGTTGAATTGATGACATCAGCATATTTCACTTAAGTTTTCCAAACAATATATCATATTCTTTGAAAATCTGACATGACATGACATAACATCTGCAAATATTAATCATATCAAAAATATTTTACTGACATTATTTTTCTTCAACTGTTGCTTTTATGGAATCAACTGTTTTATTTACCATTTTACTGTGTGGAATAATTCATTTGTTCCTGATAATATTAATGTAACTAACCTCCTCAAATACATGCTGCTTAGAACTTAATTCAGGACCATCAAACAGATGTTTGACTTGACTCAGATCAAGAACATATTCACCGATTGCAACTCCAACATGTGCTGACTAGAAACAAAATATTACATAAAAGTATTAATGTGTAAATACTAATGAAAACAATACAGTATTATAAAGTTAAGTAGCTTTGATTGCGATGACAGATGGCAATGGCAACTCAATGGCAATTTGAAAATTGTGTTTTTAGCACGTTCAAGGGAATCAAATAAATGACTCAAACATGTGAAAATCACAATGATATGGTTTAAAATGAATCAACATCTCTGTCCAAGTGGTGTTACAGATAATTTACAGGTAAATTTAATCACAATC
>JANTOQ010253698.1:0-13396 GCA_027564595.1 Bythotiara depressa | reverse complement strand
CGAGAATAAAACATATTTTTTCTAATAATAATAAATAATAATAATACAACGATGGCTTGTGTATTATGTATTTTAATAAAGACAGTTAACATTTAGTAAGAGTTTATTTATGACAAAGTAATGATGTGTAAAATGTTTGTGAACTTGTACCCCGTGTATAAGTTGACCCCCCTTTTGTACAATTAAATAAAGATGGTTCAAAAGTCGACTTATACACGGGCATATATACGGTACCTCAAGTAGCATGTGGTTTATATTACATACACCACCTACCTCAAGTACAAGGTGTTTCAGTTCTTTATCAGACAGGAAGGAAGGTTTATAGTTGCTATCAGCAGGTGGTGGTGACCCTAAATATATAATTTACTTCATCATTCTTAGCAACATATAATATTATAATGTGTTCTTGGGTTTTAACTTGTGTGTTTCTCTTGCTTTCTAAGAAGGAAAGATAATCTAGACATGGCTGAAATTATGACATGTATGATCTGGATGCCTTTCCTAACAAGCACCTCAAAATAGGTAACAACCAATAAATGAGCCCTAGTAATAATAAATAAGGTAATAAAAGGTAAGTGGATAAACAAAAAGATAAATTAATAATACAATAAATAAATAAATACATCAACTAGAAGCATAGTTTATATAAAAATCGAATAATAACTTGGGCAAGAGATATTTAGAAGTTTAGAAGAGACCAAACTGAAAAACATATTCTACAGGCTCGATAAATCACACAAAATGTTCTGAAATCAGAATAACACACATTAACTTGCACTAGACATTCTCCAGATACTCCATATAATGGAAGGTCTGTTAGATATCTACAATCTTGGACATAAATGAGTCCACAAGTGATGTTTGAGTGATTACAGATTACAGATTACAGAACTTATGAGTTAAACTTTTTCAGTTTACCAACGACTTAAGACTTGCGGATCTAAGATACTTTGGTAATGAAGTAACAGGGTGGGGAACTCCCTAGTTTCCTAATTGGTCCATTTGTGACCTCTGTGATATCATAAAACAATGAAAACTTTGAAATATGTATAACTTTCTATGTTTTTCTTTAGAAAACATTGGTATTTGCATTCCTACTTAACAACTACAACCACTGTTGTTTTTGTTTTTTTGCACACTTGAGGAAAAGTGGAATCACATGAATAGGATCTAAAAGTCCATAAGTCCAAACAATTTATGCCCAAGATTGTAATAGTATAACATTGCCAAAGATATTCCATTAGATATTCAAGAAGAAATAATACATTATGAAAAACTTGAAACAACTGCAAATAAGCAATATAGGGAAGTGTTAATGAGAGGATAATTTATACCTTGAAGAAGAAAAGTGTTTTCTGTTCCCCCTGATTTTTAAGCAGCTGCCTTTGCTTGGTGACTTTCAGAACATTTCGAAAAGAGGTACAACAGGTGCATTTCTAGTGTTCAACATTAATCTCACTTTCATCGTCTAAACCTTTTTTTAAGCCTTTTATTTATCTTTTTAAATAAATAAATGATGAACAAAAACATCAGCTGCAAAAAGATCTTTATAAAATCTAATCAGGGGGTAACAGCAGTCAACATTCCAGTACTGTATCTAATAAACATGGATTATGTATACCCCCTTTTATCATTTTTGTTTATACTGAGAATATTTTTGGATTCTGTGTCACCTGTTAAAATAGCTTATGTAAACAAATGGACTTTCCAGATGAATTGGCTGGAAAAATGTGACCATTACTGATTCTGATGGCAAGCTGTCATTTTGTGCAATTGACGCTATTGTAATGACAGATTCATAAAATGGACAAACAAAATGTATAATAAGCCGTCACTTCCTGAAAGCATATATTTAAATTAATTAATTATATTTTCTTCTTTTGATACATGTCTGTCAACAGGCTGTTACACAGGTCTGAGTGATGACTTTATAAGTCATTTTTCTGAACAAAAACAACTGAAAAAACCTCTCAATTGTATTAAAAAGAAGAATTTCATATTGTATTTAGAACGCTTTTCATAAAGTTTTTTTTCATAAAGTTTTTTCTCGTATACATCTAAAATGTCATCTACACAAACCTAATGCCCTCAGCCAAATATTGATAAATGAAGCATCATTTTACATTAAAACAATATCATATTTATTTATTTATTGCCTATTTGATATCATTATTTTTAAACTTTGAAAGTCCAAAACGTGTTTTTGAATTTATCATTGAAGATGAAGATGAAGTAGGAGTAAGTGTTCACTTTTTACCCAATTATTATTTGATCAATTCTGTTGCAATATTTACCATATTTACCTTGATTTTTCAATTTACTAATAACTTATTTATATAACATAAATAAGTTATTAGTAAATTGAAAAACGTTTATCTTTCTTTTTACTTGTAATACTGTACTGTTTTTTTAATTTAGGTACATTTTGCAATTTTATTCCATCCATAACTTTAGCCAAGTTACAAATGTATATCTTTTATGGATATGCGCTGGTGTAAATGCTGCAAGAATAATAAACAAAAATGCTACTCAGCAAATTCAGCAATGGTCATGTATTCACACTCTCATAACTGGAGGTGTGTAGATGAATGAATTCTGATACATGATTTTTGCAAACCAAATTTTCTATATATTGCTTCAATTCTTGTCACAGGAGTTTAATAGGAGATGAGCCAAAACGTAAACGAGGTAAAAAGAGAGAATGATTAAAATGGCAAAAACAGAGAGAAATGAAAAGTGCCTAAAATATTGTATGAGAGCTGGGCATAAAAGAGTCTGTTATACATTAACACGAACAATTATGTAACTGATGAAGTTAAAAATAGTCATTGTATTTTGCTCAGTAAAGAAAAGAAAAATAATTATTATTGTTTCTTTTTACAGGTTTGTTAACACTTTAGTGCATGGATAGACCCCCTGCTAGTTTTAAATTTCTTATTACAAACCTTTATAATCATGTGAAAAAACAGGGAGTCATATCAACATTTACAAACTTCATATTCGCATTTATTTCCAATAATTAACCAATATTTAACCCCCTGGAAGAAGTAAAACAGCAAAGAAATGAGAAATAATTTGAATCATTTCAGGGGACACCAGGCACTAAAGAAATGGTGAGAATGGATTACAGTACATGAAACCACATTGAAAACATATAATTTTTCAGTAGCATAAAGTAGCTTATATATGTGCACCCAAGTGGATTGTTTTATCCATATATCCAAAATGTATTTTGCAACAGGAGAAACATTTCGTTCACTGTATTTCCAGTTTAGGATATGAAGACAAGCAATTTTAAACATTGTTTAAATAATCGAAAGCAATAACTTCAAACATGGGAAATATACAGAATGAGAAGGTATAGGAAATTTCTGAGACGTTTAATGAAGAATGGTAGTTTCAAAATGTATTAGAGGCCATTGCTGAAGAGTAATAGTAATCAAACCACCTCCAGGAGCTGCCTCAAGTTTCTATAATTACAAACAAACTCATTCCAATGTATTACTAGTAATAGCAGTACGGAATTATGAGTATCCAATATTGGGAACAATAGGAAAATGAACAATACTGGCATTTGGAACAAATTGCAGCTAAAGAATAAAATAGAAAACAAGAAGCATGGAATGGAGAACGTCCACAGTAGACCAAACAATGAGTTGTGTATTTTGGATCCATCAAATTGTTTTGCTTTGGTTGGTGACAACACCATTGGGTCTAAGAGTTACAAGTAAAAGTTTCAATCAAAGAAGCTTAACAATGAAATGAATAAATATAAAACTACCATCATAGTTGAGTAAGAAGTATCTCCGAAAATATTTTTGGGTTACTTGCAAATTGATAGTGAATTTTCTTGCATGTTAATCCCTTCTCCACAGAAAATGTTTATTTGTCACTTTAGGTATTCTGACTTAAATAATTATTTACAAAAAGATATGTGTTGCAGCAGAGTATTTAGCTAGCCTTCTGGCATTACATATAACGCTGTATTCCCAATTGGTGTCTGAACAAAAATTCCCAATTTGACTGAATCATATAAAAAAACTGTTTCTAAAAAAACAATTTCAAAAGAAACATCTCATTTATACAAAGAAACACCAGCTTGTGAATTACATAATTTACATAATTCCATGAACTACATTCTTATACAAATAAACAGGTTGTCTAGATGCCAAGCACCTCACCTATGATAAAGGAAAAGTCATTTATCTTTTTCAAAATTTCAATTTCTTTCTAGAAATTATTTATTGAAGAACAGGATTTAAAAACATGCTTTGTGGTAAAATTCGACTGGATTTCCACAGCATTATAAAGTAGTAATGGCTGTAAAGTCTCTCCTGACAGCTCTTAAATGCTAGAAAATCGTAGTGTCTGCCATAAAACATAATGCACGTTGACAGGAACAAACATTAAAACATGGTTATGGGAACAAAGAGTTCTTACATCAAAACGTAGATTTACCATATATTTTACATAACATAGATGAAGATTTATTACGTTAAAACCTGGTTTTACTGCGATTTTACGTGCCAGGAATGAAGATTTCTTACATTAAAAAACTGTTTTACCACGATTTTATGTGCCAGGAAGGAAGATTTCTTATGTTAAAACATGGATTTACAGCGATTTTACGTGCTACGAATTATGCTTTCTTACGTTATATGACTGTTTTGCCACTATTATTACATGACATGAATGAAGAATTCTTACATTGAAACATGGTTTTGCAGCAATTTTACATTCTACGAGCAAATATTTCTAACCTTAAAAACTGTTTTACTGCAATTTTTCATGGCACAAACAAAGATTTCTTACATTAAAACATTTAAATAATTTATTTATATTTCGCCATATATCAACATACAAGTAGAAAATAAATACATTGTAACAACTAGTTAAAATAAAATAAATATTATAGTATGTTACATAATATGTATATATTACAACTACACTAGTCGAGCGTAAATGAAGAAGACAAAATAGTCTTATCACCAAGCACGTTATTACAAGAAGCACTACTCATATTAACTATAATTTTATACTCACAGTGCCTCCCCCAAAAGGTCAAAACTATGCATTTTATGGGTATTTTAGGTGATCTAGAATGAAAATTTTCTTCATTGCCCAACCATGGTGGGCAACATTTATTTAGGAAAATTTCCCAATTCAATAAAAACGTGGTAACAATTTTAATGTCTGGCTAACACCCTGTGTGTAGTAATATCTATTGTTCTGCTGGTGGAACAGATCACATTAATGAAAAAGGAGAAATAATTTTTCCAAGTACATGAAGAAAAAAAGATAAGAGAGATCTTTGCTAAATTACTTTATAATGAGGGATGTGTTGAGTAGCAACAAGTAAATGCTAGTTTAAAATACAACACCTAATCCTAAACTTTATTGGGTTAACATTTATAAAACCTACAAACTTTCTGCATCTATTTTGTTTACTTTATGTCTATTTACTTCCTTTGTCGTTGTAAGAATCCATGAGCCATGTGGATAAGGCATAAGGGGAGTAGGTTGTGTTGATCGTGGATATAGATTGTATATTTAAAGGGGAATCATTATGAACTTACATTATGTTTTATTTTACTCTAATGCTTTCCGACTCTAATAACATATGTATCTTTTTTCCAGCAGTAATTCATAACTTTGAATGCTCTCAGATTTTCAGCCACATGTATTGAATAACAATACAATAGCTGATTTGACAGAATTTGGAGCTTCAATAATACAAGGTTGCCAATAACGTCTGTTTTCTGTCTTCCAAACTGTGGTTTTTCCTTTGCTTTAGAAAATTGAATCGTTCTCCTTATCCTACGTGAAAATGTTCATTTTTTCATCAACAAAACTTTGTGAAGATAAATCAAGTGACAAGTCAATTTGAGTTGTGGCTCCGTTTAGTTTTCATCAACAGCTACAAGAACTGCATTTTATCATAAAATATCCACTGTCTGATGTACAAAACTTCAGCAGATTTTTTTTCTTTTATTTACATTTTTCAGCTCTCTTCCAAGTTGCTTAATCTATTTTAATTTAACTTCTTTAAGTAATATATTTAACTCCTCACTTATCTGATTCAGAACTTGTTCTTCTGCATCTCTTTTGCTATATTCTTTGGAAAAGATACTCCAAAAACAGGGTCTTGCTTCATAATAGGTCGGTGAGTGTCTCAACTTCATCACTCAACCTTCTCTTTTAATTTTTTCTCTAATTTTGCAGCTCACATAATTTTTGTTTAAGACTTTTAGTTTGTTATAACTTCTTTGTCAATTTCAATGTTTATAATACCACATGATTCCACTATTAAAGATGAAACTACTAATGAAAATGTTGCATTGGTCGGTAAAACTAATGCAACACTTTGAACAGAACATGTTCCAAATATTATATGACTGATGTAACATGTTGCATGAGCTTGCAAGATCTATGTGAAACAAATACAACATTCAAAACAACATTCAGTGCCACAACGTTTCATCAATGTTGTATGATATTTTTTATTAATAATGCCTGGGGCTTTAAGTAAATAAATAATAAACAAGAATGACAATAAATTAATAAATTAATGTTAACATCAAACAAACCTCTTAATGATTTCATGTAGCTAACTGCCATCTTTAAAATGGTTAATTTATCAGGTTTGCGTATGAGACCGTTACAGGAAGGAACCATATCAGATAGCTCATTGATGTAAGCATTCATTTTATTTCGTCGTCGCCTTTCAATCTCACTATGATTTTCCCTGAAAATGAAAACAATATCTGGAATAATTATCACATCGTTGTGTGTCCTTATCACACGTAGATAAATCCTCCTACACAGTGCTGGTTGGCAGTTACTTCAACTCTTGATGTGTAACATAAATTCCAGAAAGTTCTTCCTTATTCAGTGGTCGAAATAAGAGTAAATAATCACTGTGAAGGAGTGATTTTTTTTAGCATTGCTTCATGCTAATAAAGCCTGAAGCAATGCTCAAAGATCCCTCCTCCCCAGTGATTATTTGATCTTATTTCGACCACTGTTACTAAGTATAAAGGATCAAATCAGTTATTCAAAATAGTTTTATTTTTATAAAGCAAAATCTAGAGAACTAAAAATCTAAATATACAAAATATACAAAATATACAAAGATTTTTAGATACAGATTTTGTGTACACTTAACTTGGACACAAAATATTTGGAGAATAAATGAATCCATCTTATATCAGGGTTCGACTTCACAAAAAACACTCCATCACAAAATTTGAAACTCATAAGGAGGTAACATAACAAGGATCATCCAAGGCAACTCAGAGTCAAGGGTGGTGCTGTCCACCAAAGTCCCTGGCAGCTATCACTAAATTGAAAACTATAGTGTGTAGAATAGCTTAAAATACACCAATTTCCAGAGGTAGCTCTATTTTTGTTGTAGAAATCTACAAAAACATTTATCAGACGAAAACCTTTTTACTGTGCAAATGTCTACCATCTTTATTAACCTTGACACATGTGCAGTAAGAACATATAAGCCTTAGCTAAAGCTTCCTGCTTTAGACACAATGTCTAGCCTTAGACATGTCTAAATGAAGGAAAGTAGAAAAGAAGTAAAAAAGTGGCTAAAACCTGATTTCCTTTGACACAGAATTTCCCACACATGCAGAATTTTCTTAACATCTGATTGACTGTTTCAAAAAGCCAAGAGGAAAAAGTTAATGCTTATCAATTTTTTACAAGTGGCATGAAAAAACAATGAAAATCGTGGTCACATAGAAAATTCCACTGAATAGAAATCAAGACTTACGAATCAGCACCATCTGTTCCAAGTTATTTATTCTCACAAGTATGGGGTTTTAACTTTATATTAATCAAAAAGGAAAATTGAAATATTGTTTAGGGATTACAAAACTGAAACAAGTTAGCAAGTTTTGGAGCTAATCTAGAACATTATTTTGGCTAGTGTTAGCTATCCTGTCAATGAAAAGTACTTTAAAAACTTTAACTTAAAATTCTTATTCCCATCCAGGGTTTTATCCAAGAACTTTTCTACCTCCAAACAGAGATAAAAGCTCAATCTTTAATTGTATTTTGAAACTTGATATTTTCCAAACAAACCTAAAGCCTAAACATTACTTTGAATAATTAACATAATTAACATAATTAACATAGGAGAAGCTTAATTGAGCTTGTAATTTTTATTGATAATAATATATTTGCATAATACTTTTATAAAAATATTTTTTTTATATATTAGCAAGTTTAGATGTGTGGCTATTAGCAAAATATTATTTATCCTATTAGGAATAAAATATTTGGTAGCAACAAGCAAAGGAAATAGGAAACAGTCCATTTATCTTTAAAATACTCCTTTGCCAAAATATGTTTTTTATATCTACAGAAAATTATACCAAGCTGTACATGTGTTGAGTATGTTTATAAAACCATGTTGCAAATTGATCTGATTTTATCGCATTCAAACATAGCAAACACATGCCTTTTTTGAAAGCAGGGTTTCTATTCAATTATTCAATTTTAAAGGTCATTCATTTTCTTCTCATTAAAAGCATTTTGCTGTAAACCCAACATCAAGTGTTGACAAAGTAACAAAAAATGTAAGCAGAAATACAAAATTCACATCAAAGATTTTGAGATATTATGCCTTGAAGAATTTCTTTTTAAAACTTATTCCCTATTAAAAATTTGAATAAACTGTGCACACGCTGATTGACGGTTGTATTCCTACAAGATTACAAAGGTTTTTGATATAACTTGCAAACAGATTTCACTGGTGCATTTACTTGTAAACATTGTTGGAAGTGTTTACAAAATAACTGCAGATATTTTAACACAAATGTTAAACAACTTAATTAGAAATGAAGATTTGTGGGATTTTCCTGGACTTTACTTTAAAAAGCAATACGAAAATAAAGGGAAAATATTTTTCCTTCCGATACAGTTTTTAAAATTTTTATTTTTATTTTTACCAAAACTCCCCTAGAGTATCCTTAACTCTGGTAACAAAATGTAAAGAAAGAAAAAACTTGGTAACTACTTGGGATGTAAAAATAGATCAGCAATTCTATTAAATATTCTTTCCCAGAAGCCACAGTTAAATAAATTAAGTATGTTATTGGTTAATTGATTTTTTGTTTAAATTCTCCATCCCATGTTTGTACTGTATGTTCATCACATGGATTTCCATTCAATAGGATTTAAGATTATGTATACGGTATTTCTGCATTGTTTTCTATCGTTTAGTAAGTTGTGTGAGAACTGAAGAGTAGAACTTCCTACATTTGTGAACAAATTTTTTTAAACGTAATTAGAATTATATAAATGGTAGCATGTGGGTGAAAGAACCAATCAGATATCCATAAATACACTACCAAATTCAGCTACAATAAATATCATGTCATATGCAGTTAACTGTTTACATTTTGTGTGAGTTAGATCTTATATATGATATGAAAGTGTGGGACTGAAAGGAAATACACTAAAATTAACATAAAATACTCCTTCCTTTTAACTCATTCAATGGCTCATGGCACTTCCCACCGTGACAGGAAGCTGCTCAGAGTGGCTTTTCAATGGCAACACATTTAGACCATTTGCATAATTTATAGCTTATTGCTACACATTAATTTAAATAACACAGACCAGTTGCATGTGAATACTTCATGCTTATCTACTGAGTTATTACTGATAATAACTTTTGTGGTATGGTTTGTACAGTTTGTACAATATGGTGAAGAATTATATACGTCACAGGTTAAAATTAAACTATGTATGGAATGAGTTAATAGAGAACTACTGTATAAAAGAGTCAAAGATTCACTGGTTCCTGCTTATAAAGCAGTTTTTCACTTTATTTCCTTCATTGTCTGATACTATAAAGATCCAACAAATCTCCATTGACTATTCTCACTTGCTTTCTTAGAGGATAGTTGTGTCCATCTACTCATCAGTTTATGTGCTCTATTGAACCAAGTGAGAGCTTTGATTAAGTGTATAAAATAACCAAGCAATGTGTAGATACTTGAAATTTTCAACAAAGACATGTTTTTAGATATACTTTCGAAATACGTTTGAAAGAACCCAACAGAAGATTATGAATGAAACAGACATCAATTGTTGATTTCAATTTAGAACTCAACCTTGCTTTATTATTTATTTATTTATTTATAATTAATTACAATATAATTATTGTATGGGAGAGATTTGATAAAAATGAATTCCACAAATTACTTCTACAAGAAGCACCAGAACAAGAAAAGTGCAGTGTGATAAAAAATAAAAAATAAAATATTTATAACGGATTAGTGTTAGTTTTTAGGCCAGCAATACCAAACAAATACCAACCTGAATAGAGAGGGCTGATTATCATATTTTGTTTCTTTACAATAAGAAATGTATTTATTATTCAACAAGCAAACATTCAAATACATGATGCATATTTTTTCTTCAAATATTATATTCCCAAATTTGGTATACAGGTATACAGTGGCTACAATCATTCTAGACTACCCTATGACAGAATATCTACAATGATTTGGTAACTTTTCATTTGCCAAGACTATGATGAATGCAATCACACCATACACTTTGTTTAAAACATGCTATGTTTTTAAAGTAAGTTGGTGTTATGTGTACAAAAGGCCTAGCTGGGTGCTAAAAGTAAACAACATTACCTTGCAAATCTTTCCTTTGATTGCTCCTTCGACTCAAATCTGCACACAAAAAAAATTATTCATAAATACATCTCCATATCATGAACACAATTGCTGTTGTTCCCGGTCACACTCTCTTAGAAATAGAAAGAGTATTCTATTGTGCTCCTGTTATTATAATAAGTTTTAGACTTATCTTAATAAGTTTTAGACAGTTTATAACAATTTCAAAGCAAGCTTGGTTTGTTCACAGTTACAAACATCATTTTTCCATTTCTATGGGATTAATTTTGTCACGTATATATTGGTGTGGTAGATATCTCATCATAAATTCTTAATTATTTGTATGCAATCTGTAATTATTGTATTATAAAGACCAGGTTGTAGTAACACCTGCAGTCTTAATAAATCATGTGGTTACAAAAAAGTAAGTCTGATTAAGTCAGAGACAAAAGTAACAAACAACGTACAACACCACTTCTTCAGTCACATAACTTATAATGCACCAGCATGTGTTTTTACAAAATAAGATTTAAGGATGGGTGTATACATTAACAAACAAAATTTTTCGATAATATTTCTTTTTCAGTACCCATAAAAGCTAAGGTATTAAATTAAGGCCATGTTTCATTAAGCTATTTATTCAGAACGTTTTCAAAATAAACCTTCTGCATAATTTTTGTAATATTTCGAAAATATTTTTTAGTTGATACACATTGTTTATATTCCATTTCTAAATTAAAAGCAGAGAAAAATTTACAAAACACGCGTATGTTAAAACATGGATATAAATTATAATGACAAGCTCGCTCTCATGGTTGTGACCTTGGGAGCATACACAGCAGTTACACTGGGTGAAAAGAAGAAAAGAAAAAGCATATCTGGACGAAAGATTGGCTGCTGAAGGAACATGAAAGCCTAGTTACTAGGCTATTTCCTTTTTTATTTGCTTTTCTTTCCTTCTTGCATTGCCTCGTATAAAATAGAAAAATTATATTATATTATAAAGATTATAAAGATTATATTTGTGCATTGTATGAATGCTCGCACATTCTACTCATTTAAAATGTAAAAACATGTATCTCATTTTATATATATAAAACAAAAGCATTATTATGCAAAATAAAAGTGGTGCAGCCTTTATAACAAATAATTAAACATTTTTTGTTCGTTTCTGAAATTGAAACGCGATTTAATATGTTAAATTTCTCGAAACATGAAAACTTGACGAAATTGATAACTTCCAAGAGCTCCAAGTCCCTGTAACTTTACTGACACATACCAAAAATGATTTCACAGTGTCTTATTTTCGTTTAGATTGCATTATTTCATTTTTATTGATGTGTAGAGTTTCCGGTAGTAATTTATAAAGAAAGTGAATAAGTAACAAGTAACAAGTAACAACTTTATACTATGATTAAAGTTCAACAAGATAATTATGTTATAGAAAAAGTGAGACACTGTTTTGTTCAGGTTGGAGTGAAGTTTTTTTGAAAATGGGACATGGTGCTCTTTTAAACTAACTGCATAAAAATATATCCAAAAAACTACATAGTTAGATTCAGCATTCAGAAAATATAGACTTTTACTATATAATAAATTATTTGAAAGAAAGGGAAATATTATTTAAAACCAGACTGAACATGTATAATTAATTAATGTATACAGTATCCTTAAGAAGAGCGAATAAAAAAGGCTTGAAATAAAAAATAGGTTTATTTACATTGTTTGCTTTTCTGAAAAATAAAAAATAAAAAGTTTTTAGTCAGAAGTCAGAGATGGCGTTTACACTGAAAATAAGGTTTCTCTGATATCCAATATTAATACGCTGAGGTTATTTATTACGTCAAAGGCTGGCAGAATATGACAATAAATATTAAACTTTTAGAAACTTTTATTATTTCAAAGAGGTTCATTAAAAAAACATTAAGGATTAAAAGTGTTTTTTCCTTCTTACAAACAAAACTTACATGGTCACCTGGAAATCTAATTCATAATCTAATTCAGTTGACTTTTATTAGCTATTTTATGCTATTTTGTAAACTCGTCAACTATAAATAAATTGAATAATAAAATTTTACAACTCATATTTCGTAAATAAAAGAATTGATATTTTGAAGCCTTGTTTACAAGGTACATCTTAACTTACACCTGTTGTAAAGTGTAAAAAAATTGTGTAAATTTTGAGGAGAACTACTCTAAAAAAGTTGTTTTCATTTCGTGTGTGTGGTATTGCAAGATGACTACCATCTAAACAGTAAAAAAGTAATACATGGTGATTTCTTACATCTACGATGAAGGGTTAAAATATTTAATTGTAAAGAAAAATACAGCTATGATTTTATTTTCAATTTTTTTTTTTTTTTCTCCTGGTGTGTGTGACCTGTCAATATAATTTCCTTTGAAAATTATAATTAATGATTAACCCTATAAGGTCTGAATACACCTCCTGCCTATTGTAAATTTCCTAATAGTAACCCTTCTAATTGTATGAAAGATCAGGGGGATCTTATAAACATTTACAAATTTTACTTTTACTTTTATTTCAAATTATTATAAAAACACCCCTGGAAAAATCAATATAGTAAAGAAATGAATATAGATTTGAATAATTTACAGAGACACCAGACACTATAGGGATAATTATAGCAGGTTCAGAATAGAATATCAATTTGAGGAAGAATGGGGGGGGGGGGGGCATTAAAAGGCCAAAGTACAAACAGCTGCAATTGCCTATTAATT
This sequence comes from Bythotiara depressa, assembly GCA_027564595.1. Lineage (NCBI taxonomy): Eukaryota > Metazoa > Cnidaria > Hydrozoa > Anthoathecata > Bythotiaridae > Bythotiara > Bythotiara depressa. Next base: position 8 of record JANTOQ010253698.1, on the reverse strand, counting down.
CGTACCAT
>JANTOQ010253587.1:0-13397 GCA_027564595.1 Bythotiara depressa | reverse complement strand
TATTCTTGGAAATATATATTATTGTAACTCGTTTTTGTTTATGTGATTATAACTCCATATAATACAATTGCTTTGAAAATCTGTTTTAGTGAGAACAATAGAAAGAAAAATTGTTGTGACATCTATGACGCGATTTTAATCTATAATAGGAAACAAATATTAATACGCTGTTTTTCCATACAGCAAATATTTCATAGCAAGTACACTACAAAAAAATATGTATGTATGATATTAATTTGACGTATGCCAACGTACTTAAAGGCCGATTTCCATTACTGTAGTTTTGCCCGCGCGGGTGGAGCGAACTTTTCTGCGCATTCTTTTTCAAAGCAATTGCATGCGTAAAAACGTTCTCTCCGCCCACGCGGGCAAAAACGCAGTAATGGAAATCGGCCTTAACAGATTTTAATTATTTTGCGCCCTGCTTCTCTTCTTCCAATTCCTCGCTGTGACTTTCTTCATCTCAATCATTAAGCTGCACAAGGTTTTCCTCCTCTTTATCATTTAATTCATCCAGCTTTCTTGCTGCCTTCCCGCATTTCAACTCTCCAGTCTTTTGTTTCTCTTTCTCTCGTATTGCATTCATAAATTCTTCGTCCGTAACTTCCTTTGTCATTTGTCATCTTTTTTCAGGTGGCTTTGTGGTGGACCCCTTAAGGACCCACTCCTCAAAACTGTGGTTATCTGTTGTTGTTGTTTTTGAACCTGTGGGAGTGCTGGTTTTAATGGGCTGCATATGCCAGAGTATAACCCATTCCATTCCAGCAGGTGCCTGGCATGGTGGTGGCCCAAGATTTTGGCAAAGACATGATGTGGGAGATGCGTCAAGTTGGGACAATGGGGCAGCAGATGTTATGGAAGAAGTGGTGGAAGATGTGGTGGAAGATGGTGTTTTCTTTTTGGGTGTATATTTATTTGCAGTTTTTTTGGGGGAACTGAAGCTAGCCTTCTGCAGAGTTGTTACAGAAGTTGCTAACTCCTCCCTTAACTCTTCTGGTTTTCCTGCGGCAATCCAACTATTGTATCGTTTTAGGAGTCGAGGGTCAAATCTTTTGGTTGTATATTTTGATGGATCCACAGGGAAAATCCCAGTGTTTTCGAATCCAGCAACAGCATTTTATGCAGACAGCCCCTTGTGCCATATCTCACTGATTTTATTAACAAAGACACCCTTCTGAATGGGTTCTTTTGGACCGAACTCGTTTATCCATGCATTTAAACACTTTTCTCATAATCTTTTTAAAGGTCCAACATTCAGTGGCTGTAGCACATCTGTAACATGGGGTGGCAACTTTATTATTGTTTAATATCTTCTTCAATGGCATATTCCAGAACCTGGATGGAGTGCTCCTTATGGCTTTCCCACCCTATATTTCAGCAAGAGCCTTTTCTACATCAGAGTGCCACCAGTACTTTTTTTTATCTTTAGGAATTTTTGGCATTGTGTGAACTAAATATAGAAATTGATAGCAAATAAAAGATCACATTTATTACTAGTAATTTATTCTTTAGTGGAAAGGTGTACCTCGTGTGTACCATGCAGTTTGTATAGTCCAGCCTCGTACCCAGTCCTTTTTTATTATGAGGATTTTTAAGTTAGACGAACAGAAAATATTATATACTCACTTGATAATAAATAACTGTTCGCTTGAATGAGCGATAAATGTACTGCTCGTTTGAATAAGATAAATGTAACACTGCGGACTTGAATAATACTTGAATAATTTTTAATTTTATATACTCTTTAACACAGATAAACTGTCACTGATATATTGATGAAAGAAACTGAGGAAAACTGGAAAGCGTGTGCATAAGCAGAATACTTTAAATTATGATCACCTACTATAATAAATTTATTAATTACTGCTATTTAATATTGGATTTAGAATTTTAGATTAATTAACAACTTGGTTTTAAATTTAGAAAATAACTTTTTAATTGCGTAAATTAAACAAATGATGCAAGTTACATAACTTTATAACTTACGCATGGAAATGTTCACTGGTCAGGGATTATTCCAAGCACTTTTGGTTACTACCGTTTTTATTTTCAAGATTGAGTTTTTGTTTACCTGTGAATTTAGTTTAGTGTCTTCATGAGAGAAAAAAAGGGGGGCAATTTTCTATTGCAAGCCTCCAGATCACCAGAAAATAGTAAGAAAATAAGTAAGAAAGTAAGTAAGAAAATCGTAGTGACGGCCGTAAAACATCACGCACATTGCGAACGAACAAACAAACAAACGTTAAAACATGGTTTTACAGCTAATTTATGTGATAGGAACGAAGAGTCCTTATGTGAAAGCATGGTTTTACAGCGATTATACGTGCTATGAATGAAGACATCTTACCGTAAAAACTTGCTTTACTGCGATTTTTTTATGTCATAAGCAAAGATTTGTTACGTTAAAACATGGTTTTACAGCGATCTTATGTGCTGCAAACGAAGATTTCTTACGTTAAAAAACTGTTTTACCACGATTTTACATGATAATGAACGAATAATGAGTTTCTCTGTGATATCTTTTGTATACAACAGTGTTTTACTCAGAGTTTAGTTAAAACAAATTCTGACAAGAAGATTGAGTTTAAAAACTCAATTAAAGATTGAGTTTCTACTACCGTTTACCGGTAGTAGAAAAGTGCTTGGAATAATCCCTGCTGGTTGCATCAGTTAGCTTATTTCAAGTTTGACCATGGTTTCGGGAATCTACTAGTGTGTAATTACAACAAAAACTTATTCACATGAAACTTTATGCAAATGGCGGCTGGCAATGTTTATGGTGCTTGCCGGAAACCTATTTTAACATATTAACCAAAACATATAGAGATTTTATTATTTTTAAATGGAAGGAAGCTTTAGTAAAAGGAACTTCTGTATATATTTAATACTTAATAGCTATACTAAAAGTACATAAAAGACTCGTTCTGACAAAGCAATCTCCTCCACCAAGAGTGGGTGCATAAGTTTTAAGAGTGGATTTCTCTTGCGTAAATTTTCCATACATTCTAAATTCCATAGAATCTAAAATAAAATATTTTTCTTTGTTAGGTGATAAATTAAAATGATCCTCTTATAGAACATAAGACATGTTGGTCAATTCTTAACAAATTCTTAAATAACAAAAAATTTCCGCTTATACCACAAATACTAATAAATGACAATTTTTTTGTAGATGTTTCTGAAAAAGCTGATTTGTTTAATGATTTTTTTTGCAAATTAGTGTATGCTAATTCAAAATACCAGTACTCTACCTGTGTTTAAAACTAACAAGATAGTTTTTAGTGAAAAGGAGATTATTTCTACAATTCAGTCTCTTGATGTAAACAAGGCACATGATTTTGAAGGCATGGTTAAAATTTGTGGTGAGTCAATTGTCCCTGCCCTTAAATAATTTTCCAAAATGCCTTACAATCGGGTATTTATACCAAAGAATGGAAAAAGGCAACATCATACCAATTCATAAAAAGAAATTAAGAATTTGTTAAAATATTATAGACCAATATCGATATTTGAAAAAGTATTTATAACACTGTATATTCTTATTTTGAAAGTAACAACCTTTTCTCTACCTATCAATCTGGTTTCTGCATCCGGTTTCATCATATCATGCATATTGCAACTTCTTGCCATTACACATGTGTATACAAAAACTTGGATGCCAATCCTCCTCTTGAAACTCGTGGAATCTTTCTGGATATATCAAAAGCTTTTGATAAAGCATATGACACAAAGGCTTACTATTTAAACTCAAATCTTACGGCATACAAGACCCATTATTAACAAGTATGTAGTCCTGAATAGGATATGTTCTAATCGGAGAGATGATACATCACTTTTATCAGTTTTGTTTCACAATTTTAGGTCATCAAATACGTATATTGACTGATGATCTTAAATTGATTACTGAGTGGGCTAATCAATGGAAAACATCTTTTAATTCCAGACCCCTCTAAACAAGCAACTTAAATTTTATTCTCAACAAAATGGACAAGCTCACAACTCCCAATATTCACATTTAATAATGGTATTATGTGTAGAAAAAGTTCTCACAAACATCTAGGCATGATATTAGACAAATGACTTTAGCTTTAATCATCACTTGAAAGAGAAAATTACTAAAGCTAAAAGGAATAGGCCTAATAACTCGGGTATACTTATATCTACCAAGACATACTTTAATAAATATTTACAAGGCTTTTATGATTTTGTGATTTGTCATTTAGATTATGGTGATATCATTTATGACAACCACAGTAATGAATTTTTTTTTCAAAAGATCGAATCTGTCCAATACAATGCAGCATTAGCTATAACATGTGCAATACGTGGAACATCAGGAGATAAACTTTATCAGGAATTTGGATAGTACAGAAGACTTTGTTTTTTTTATAAAATTATTAATAACCAAACTGTGCCCTATCTGAGAAATCTACTTCCTAAAACATATATACTTCTACATATAAACTTAGAGCAGCAAGAGTGCTCAACATACTAACTATAAGAATGGAATGGTTTTGATCTTCTTTTTTCCCATTTGTGCAAGTAAATGGAATATTCTAGATATGAATATTAAAGATTCATCCTCCTTAGATGTATTTAAAAGACAATTATTACTTATTACTCAGCCATCTTCATCATCTGTGTACAACATTCATGATCCTTTTGGCCTAAAATTACGAACAAGATTAAGGGTTGTCTCAGCCACCTACATGAACACAAATCTCGCATAATTTTAATGACACAATCGATCCCTTTTGTAGTTGTTCAGTTGGTGTTAGAGAGTCAACTGAACATTTCCTTCCTAATTACACTGCTCTTCGTCTTTCTCTCTTTGCTAATCTCAGTCAGAGTAATATCCTTGTCTTACTACATTCTAACTCCTTTATAATTCATCTATTTCTCTATGGTAATATTAGAAATATTATAACCAATGTAATTAATTTCATTATTCAGTCAAAACATTTTGATAATCCATTACAGAAACAACTCAAAGCCATTTCATATTTAGCCTTGACCATTATTTATTTTAAATATTTTTATTTTATTTACCTGAGATTTGGGCAACATACTTGGTGATATCACAATTTTTGTGTCTTTTGAGCGTGTTACTCGTTATATATGTAACATACTTGGTGATATCACAATTTTTGTGCCTTGCATGTGTGTTACTCGTTATATGTTTGTACTAGTTTGTATAGTGTCTGTTTTTTACTTTCTGTTAGTTATTGTATATATTTAATATTTATAGAGAAAAAAGACTGTGTAATAGGTATATATTCTCTCATTACCTGACCTATTTGTGTGCATATATATGATCTTCATTTATATTTACACACACTACACTACATCACTTTTCTTTTTATGCTAGAATTATTTGTGTTTTTTTTCTTTCATTTATTTAAAGTTGGCAAATTACAATAATAGATTTGATTCGCAAATCTAAACCATCCAGATAATCCAACTCATCTCCTGTGCGAAACAAATGAAATCTGGATGGTTTGGATTGTTTGTTTTCGTTACTTTGAACACACTATAAGAATTTGGGCTGTTTGCTTTTAAAAAAAAGATGGGATCAACGAGGCACCATAATGGCTGATGCTTTTTCCATATAAGGAGACGAGACTCGCTTGTCTCTGATTTAATTACCAATATTGAGACCATGTTCACACTTTGTGGATAGCAATCACATGATATTGTTATTATTTTGGATTATGTCTTGTTTATATCATTTCTGATATTGCTGCCAATGATTTGTTATTTGAACAAGTGAGACCACTATGTTTGATGTTTGAACACCATTCTGGAGCATCTTCATTCTGAAACAATTGCTATCCACAATGTGTGAACACACTCTTTATTTGCTTTCATGCATTTTGGAGTGTTCACACTTTGTGGATTGTTTAATCGGAGCAAAATCATTTCACTTGTTGTAGTGGAGTGGAATCATTCCATTTTTTATTGCAGAAAGCATTGGAATAGTGTGAATGGAAGGCCTATCCACAATAATCATTCCGGAATAGTTTATATTCGCAAAGTGTGAACACAGTCTGAGTATGGTGTGTTTGGGACCTCAAGTCTTCTTGAATTTTGGATGGTTTAGATGGCGTTCCAGAATGAAACAAATAGATGGATGGTTTTGAGTCATCTAAATCATCCTGCTCCGAGACTTAGATGGCAATCCAAACCATCCGAAAATGTGAAAGAAATGGATTTTAGATGAATTTAGATTGTTTGGAGTATTTAGAAGGTGTGAATCAAATGCACCCTAATAATAATCTAAATAAAGTCAACCTTTTGGTTTAACTTTAGATTGGAGTAAATTATTTGTAACTGATTATTAAAAACATGAGCATATATTTGACTGGAAACACCTGTTCTGTCGTTATTTCTTGCATATCAATATTTATATTTTCATTTTGCTCATTTGTACATGAATAGAAATATAATAAAAATAAGAAACTGCAATGCAACAGTTGAATATATAATTTTTGCTGAGTGGTGGATATAATCCCAGAGTCTGAGAAATGTATACCACATGGCTTGTGTTGAGATTTATTTTAAAATAAAGGAAGGGGGAGTAAACTGCGTGAAATAAGGATTTCAAGATGGCCAGATAATGTCCGGTCATGATTATTTTTTGTCCTCATTTTGTCTGGACATCATAAATTTTGTCCAGACATTCTTTTATGTGAAATCAAGGATACGCAAGATTGCTTCTTATATATCCTTGGTTAAATCTAGTTTTCCCAAGGCCAAAGTTACTTAATACATTGTTTATCGTTATTTCTCTGTCCTGGTTAATTTTGTACGATATGGGAAGTGTTGAGTTTTAAACGTTTTCAAGTATAATGGGGATAGTACTTTATAAGGGAGTAAGGGGGTAAGGCAAATGAAAAACTTGTTTTACTTTAATTCTTCTGTAGCAAAAAATAAACTGATCATTTTTAAACAATGTTTAATGAACAACCTAATCTATTAAAACGGTAGATATTTGATGTGAAAGTAATTAAATATTGTGACAAAATGTTTTATTCCAGAAATGTTCCAGAAGAAAATATTCTTATCCTAAGAATTTAAAGCTCAATTACACAAGCACGAACAGATTTTGATAGGACATTGTCCGGACAAACCTTATCAAAAATGTTTATTTGACTGGACATTGGTTTATTTTGACCAGACATGTCTGATGTCTGGATAGGCCATTATTTCATGCCATGGTTTATATATTATAACAAAAATACTACAAAATTATTAGGGAAAGATACATATATAAGTAAAATCATGAGCATTGTTAGACAAAATAAATAGTTAGATTTATGGTTAGAATATATACATTCTGTACATTTTATTTCTATTTACTTTTATTTCTCTAACACTGAAGTATCTCATGTGGAGGATTATGACATTCGTGTTGTTGTGGCAATCAAAATGGTAAAAGAACAGTTCAGAGAAGCAGCTGTTGGTAAGAAGATGTAAGTGATATAAAAATATATTAAAGAAGTTTGACATGCACTCTTATTAATGATAATATATATTCTTATCTTTCAACATATTGCTTATATAGTTTCAAAAGTACTGAAAAATGGCAACAGTTTATAATTTCAAGTTATGAATCTTGTGATATGGATATTTGATTAATTTACTGTTATTCAATTGTTATTTTTGTATTTAGTGGAAGTATCAGCTTTGGTATTTTATCACCACATCAAATTCAACAGGTGGCAACAGTACAATGTGTAACAAAGACTCTCTATGCACAGGACACTTCCAGAACACCAGTGCCATATGGTGTGCTCGACAAAAGGCTAGTAAGTTACAATAGTAGTTAGTTATACTTATATATATGTTATCTTCTGAAGCACAATGGAAAAAATCAAGTTACATATTATGCTAATTTTAAAAATGATGAAAAATGCTTTTTATTTGGTGCTAAAATCTTTTCCAGTGATCATGGTATTTCATATTAAAGAATTTTGGAGGAGCTGAAGTTTACGCCTGTATTAAAAACTTGTGATGTCATTGGATCTAACTGTAGTTTTGGAAAAATATAGTTTTGTAATATATACAATACATCAGGAAGTATTTTAGTTAGGTGAATAAAATTTGGCACCCTTGTAGTTAATGATTAAATACATCTTTTGGAGAAAAAACTAGTTCCAGGCCCTTTTGTATTTTTGCTGACAATGCAAAGTAATCAACTCTCAAATATAATTTTCACACTGACTTTTTATGACCTAAAATTAATCCATTAACCATATATTGCAGTGCCAACAAGAAAACAAAAGGGCCTGGAACAAGTTATGGATACCATTTTTTGTAGATGTTTTCACCCCAAAGGATGTATTTAATCGCTAACTACAAAGGTGCCAAATTTTATTCACCAAGCTAAAGTATTTTCTGAGGTATGACAAAAATAAGGTTTTCTAAAAATACAATTAGATCCAATGATCTTTAAAATGAAATATCTTGAGAACTACAAGCCTCTCATTGAGAGGCATTCAATCTCACGTACATGCCTCTGCATATGCTATGACACTCTGAGATGTGCTTTTCATCACATGCCTGGAACTCATAATCCACACTCTAAAATTACTAACTCTACCGATGTAAACTATAACATTAAGAGAATCCAAGTTGAACAGGAAAAGCAGTGGTAAACAGATAAAACAGGAAGCAAAATCAGAGCAATAAAACCACATGCAAATTACAACTCAACATGAACAAAGAGGCAGAATTGCATGAGTCACCTATGAGTTAACATCAGTCAGTTAGTTGTACATCTTAGCTAACCCCATCACACATCACTAATAACAGAACTGTACTTCATCGTGAATATCATGAAAAACGAAGTCTCACACTTGTTGTCACAACTATATATGTTAGTTACAGTCTGATTAATCAAGTTTCTAGTATACCATGATACACCGAAATTTTTTTATTTAGTCTAATGTCTTATTTATAATGGAGTTAATGAAGTGAACTTGCAACATTTAAATCATAGAAGGAATGGTGATTTACAGAGTGGTATATATGTAAATTTGAACCTCCAAACATGTGGACAGAAGATAGGGGAACTTTAGGCTAATCCGTAAGAATAATCTCTGATTCAATGCTGTTAACTAAAGCAGCAATAAAGCAAACATTTTAAATTTTCAGTGGACATTGTAACTGGCTATGTGACTATAGGCAAACACAAACTACACATATATCTTGTATCATATGCCCGTGAGTTTACTCAATGAGAGGCCTGGAACTAATAAAAAAATTTCACACCAAATAAAAAGCATATTTTTATCCTTTTTAGGGTCAGTGTTTTTGGTCGATTTTTTTTGCTCTGTTTGCTCTGATTTTTCAATTTTCCAATTTTTGAGTACTTTTGAGAGTGTTAAGAACATAAAAAATTGATTCTGTTTGCTCTGCTCTTGGAGAAGAGCAAATAGAGCATTGAGAGTACTCAGATATTTTTAAAACTTACCAATCACAGTCAAAAGCTTCTTGTGGGCTTTTGTGGGCTTTTTGCATTTTTTTGTTATTCAGAAGTTATTCTATTTGCTCTCGTTTTTTTCATGCCCTTTTGAATAAATTATGTACGCATGACAACATTGCATAGTTATGCATAACACAATAACAGTTTTTGTAAATTACATGTAATCAAGTCAGAGCAATGAGAGCACTTGGAGTTGGTTTTTCCCGTTTTTTTGGTAAAAAAGATTACTCGGAGCAAACGGAGCAAAGAGAGCATAAAATATCAACAAAATAATGGACCCTTAAAGGGCTTTAAAATTAGCATAACTTGATTTTTCACACAGGAACCCCATTAAGAACAAACATTGTTTGATGAACTTCTACTTTCTATTGTTTTATTAAAAATAATAATACCTTTTATGCAATCTATTATTCTATCCATTACAACAGCTCTGCAGCCCACAATTTAGCAAGGGAACCCCAGCATTCTCCCCCCTCTCTTATTGTAATATGCATTTTTTGAAACACTGAATGTAACTGCAATATTAAGCCACGGTTAGTTAAAAGTTCGGTCATTATTCAACGTGTGCGTTGGAAATTATTTCCAAAATAATTACGCATTGAAAGTAATTTTTGCCTCAAATTATCATATATTTTTTAATTTCCCAATAAATTATTGTGTTTATTTTTACTAGAATATTGATGAAAAAAAAGAAGTCAATGATAAAAGGCAAAGCTGATAATGAAGTATATAACTTCTTTTCCGACTTCTTTTTTGTTCTTTTTGAGACACTTTTCTGCTAAAGTCATTTTTGTTTATATCCAACTGTGAAACGTTACTTTTCTAAGGTCATCTAGCTTCATATCTAGTTATGAAAATATGTTGTATATACTTTGTAATGTAGCCCAACCTTATTTATTTCTAATCATGAAAATGTGTCGTGGACACTTTTAAAATGTCGTTTAGCTTCATTTCTGTTTGTAAAAATGTGCCATGGACACTTTTTAATGATCGTTTAGCTTCATGTCTAGTTGTGAACATACAGTATCCTAAGAACAGATTTTCTATGACAGTTCGACTTATTTCTTGCAGTGAAAATATAACGGAATAACTTTTCTACTGTTGACACTTGTTTTCATTTTTCATTCATTATTGACTTACAGTAGAATTTTATGTTTGTTTTAAAGTAGTTAATACTTAAACTAATAGAAAATCTTTGATCTTTTTATTTGATTCTGAAAATGATAAGCTAAAATGCATCCTGTGGGAATTCTTTATTACATCAATAACATTACATCAATGTTAAAAGTAAAAAACCCCGCTCTCCTACATATCTTTTTATAGAAAAAGTTTTAAATTGTCCTCAGAATAAAAAAAGAATCTTTGAGAGGAAGTTTAATGATGTATATAATTTAATCTTTTTGTGTCTGTTGCTGTGTTTAGGGCCTGTAGCCTGGTTTATATTAATTCCCAGGAGAATAATTAAACAAACTAAGAACAAACAATTAAACACAAGATGGAAATTAATGGGAACATCTCCTCAAATTGAAATTTTATATAATATTGGAACAATACAGACTTTTGGATTCTTGTATTTGAGAGTATGTGTGCTCAAAACTCTAAACATCTAGTATACCAAATAGAGTATGTGGAAACCATCCAAAGTTTGAAGGTATTTTCAAACCAAACAGGTTTTTATTTCTTTTCCAGTCTGACTGTCTCCTACTTCTTGCAGCAAGTGTGTATTTAACAAGTACCTGTTAACATGTTTACAATTTGTTTCTAAACATTCCAGGGGGTGTAAATTGAATATAAATATAAACATACTTGAATAAACCTTCCTTTCTCAACATAGTAAATTTATAAATCTCATTCATACCCTCTCCCCCTAGAAGTTACTGATTAACACTGCTGGGTGGAAAAATATTCCTTCATATATAATGAGATATATTTATATACACAAGAATGTGCATTAGTTGAAGTGTTGCAAAGTAATAAACTAAATCTTTGTTGTTCATCATCACTAGAAAATAATTAATAATTACCGCATTGCGTATTGAGATTTTTCAGAGAAAATGAACAATGACTGAACTTTTAACTAACCATGGCCTTATATTCTGCAGAGAGATTTTGGATTAATAGATCACAAGAGCTGATTGCTGTTGTTTTTCTCTGGCATGAAACAAGTGATTATTGTGGTTTTAATATGTAAACAAGAGAGTACTATATTAGTCTTAGTCAATATGTTAGTCACCAGTCATTTTCATGGACTCTGAGCTATTTATTTTTCTCTTTCAAATATTTTTGTGAAAGGAAATAATTTAAAAGGGGATAAATGAAGTTAACAGAATAGGTTACCCTCATCGAGACAGCAATGTTTTATTATGTAAAATATTTCTATGGTTGGTTGTTCTGTATTGAAGTTCTTCAATCATTTTAGGGAATAAGTGGTAAAGATAAGATTTGTGATACTTGCGGTAAGACACTGGTTGATTGTGTTGGTCACTTCGGGCATATTGATTTGGAGCTTCCAGTTTTTCATGTTGGTTATTTTCGATCAACTATCAGTATACTACAGAAAATATGCAAGGTAAGTTTTTAGGTATAAAAATTCTGTTTTAAAATGACTGATTTAAAATTCAATTGTCCCTTTGATGCAACAGGATATTTCTCTCTAACTTTAGGTTGTTTGCTTCTATTACAAACCTGTATTCTATGATATCTTTCTCATAACATAATGGGACATGCAAGTATTTATAGTATACTTATTACTTCACATAGAAGATGTAACATTTACTGCACCTATATAGCACTTCCAAATTCCACACCAGAAGCCTTAAAGGAGAAGGAAACAAAAATAAGAAATTTCTAAGAAAACTTCATTCCATTACATATAATCAAAATTCAATCATCCTAGCGCTGTAAAGTGTCACCATATTAAATATATTCAGTGACACAAAATTTAAACCAACATGTTAAAAAATCTACACACTTGAGTTTTTCATGGAGACTGGAATGAGAAAATTAGTGACGTCAGAAAGTTCAGAAAGCCTGTTTTGTAAAGGCATTTGATCAACAGAATTAATATTTCTTCTGCTTCAGTAAGTGTTCATCGCAATATTCTCGATTTTTAGATTCAGTTTTAGTATAACATTTTTTATTTTATATTCTGCAACAGCATTTATAGTTTATATTCTTGTCGTATATGTTTTCTATTTTCGTAAGTGAAACATATGTATATTTAACGAAATGCCAAATTGTCACGCTTATGGATTCAATAAACAATCTCGAGATAACCTGTTTCTAAGTTTTAATAAGGTATCAACTGAGAAAACAAACATGGCTCTTCGACAGCAATGGCTTCATAATGTTCTTCAAAATGGTCCACTTATAGTCTAGTTTGCTTCCTAAAAACTCCAGTTTCTACATCTGCTTGGAGCAATTTGAAGAAGATTGTTTCCAACATGATCTTAAAGTTAGTTACATTTTTATTTTGGTTACTGTGAAACACAGCATTTTCTTGGCAAAATTATTTATATTTAGTTTTCAGAAACACTCTACAATGTACATTTCCTTCCATTATGACTACAAAGTTCTACATGTTTTAGTTTACTATAAAATGAATGAACTAAAAAAGAAACTACCATCAGTGTATTTGATCGCATATAAACATTCATGCATCATCGCCGGGGGTAACATACAGGTAATAAAGATATAAAGATACACTTTAATATGACTTTAGTTTTATTTTGACGTTGTTGTTAAGAGCTTTTCCAGACATGCAATTATGAATGTGTCAGCTTCAGAAATATATTGATTCAGTCTTGGCCATGAATGGCGTGCGATCGCTCGCGCACGCCATGTTCATTTATCACGTGCGATGGATCGCACGCCTACAGGAAGGCATATCACACGCCTACAGAATACATAA
>JANTOQ010253365.1:0-13407 GCA_027564595.1 Bythotiara depressa | reverse complement strand
CGATATCACTTATGTGTCTAGCAGGGATCATTGCTTCTTTTTGTAGTAGTTTGTGAGGTTCTTGTTTTATACTTCTTCTTTTTTCATGTTACGTTATACCAACAGTTTGTTATTGTTGTATTTTATGTACTGAATATATATTTTTTTAAATAAAAAAATAAAAAATGTATTTCCATACAAAAAGAATATATTTAATATTTTTAAGTAAAATCTTGTGTATGCATTGCCTGTGCAAGACAAAATCTTATGTATACATTGCCTGTGCAAGACAAAATCTTATGTATACATTGCCTGTGCAAGACAAAATCTTTCAGAGAGGTATTGTGATAAAAAATGTGTTCTTGTTATGATCATAGATTTTAAAATATATAGTTAAAAATATATATATGCACTGGCCTCATACTGTCAATGCTTTCTTGCAACTAACATGTTCAAAAACCTGTATCTGCCCCTGAAAACAGTCCATGGTTTTAAGTTGGGCCAGGATTGAGTTCAATATCACCTGATAATAGGAAATAGAACTTGCCAAACAATTTTTGATTGATGTACTGCAGATTTGATAAGGCATAATAAGGTTAATTGGTTAGTTTTGGAAGTTATTTGATCATTAAAGCAAGTAAAAATATTTTTTTGACGTACCCAGCTGAGAGTGTGATGGTTTTATATAGGGTGAAAATAGTTTTATGATAAGAAAAAAATTTGGAAGCAAACGAATGATGCTTGTTTTAGCTGGTTTCTTAGACTTAAGTAGAAGAACTCTAATTTTCAAATTAGTACATTTTATGTTTCTTTGATTTCAAGCTAGTATTAAGACCAAAAAATATTATCAAAAAGGGGATGACAATTCTTAATACTAGAACAATCTTTTGGATCAGTGATAAAATAGTTTCTGATGATCATCATATATTACATATATTTCTCATGCTTCAAGTTGAAGTTCATTGGGGAAATAATAGCTCACATACAGTTTACATACAGACCAGGTGAGTGACCTGAAAAATGTTTAAATGAAAAAGTATTTGCATTTGTGATGGCAGATATGGACCACCATAATTATAGATGAAAAATTGAAAATTATTCATCACACGAGGGAAGAGTTATGTTGGAGTTTGTTGATAAACTTGAGAAAAGCAGTGAATAAAAGAACCCATCATTGACAAAGATGTTGAAAAAACCTATAATGATGACCACAATATATAAGCTGGATTTACACTTAAATAAGTTATGTGCAGATTTAAAGGCAACAGTTGAATTTTATGACAGAATGAAATATGATTTTATGGTTTATGAGACACTTCACATGGAATTTCTTCTCTAAAATCACCAAGTGGCAATTTGTGTTTATAGATAAATAAATACCCATTAAAATGAAACTCAAATAAATAATCAAAAATCAAATTCAGGTCACCAATTCCTAGTTGAAATACAATCAAGCCCAAAAGAGCAAATCAATGGTAAGGTATTTGATATAATATTTTTACAAACTTAAAACTTAAACCTTTTAACATATGTCATTTAATTTATGAAATGTAGTCATTAAGATTATATCAAGAATACAGTATTAAGTCATTTTGTTGACATCTGCATGATGCAAAAGTGTGCACTTTGTGTAGATATTCTAGTCCAATAGATCAATAGATTAATTAATCCAAACATCATGAATTAGGTTTTATAATTGCATCATAAAACTTAAATTGAAAATAGGTGGTAACTAGTACAAAACAGAGAATATAAACTATACCTGATTATCCAAGTTATCTTCTTCTTTTACTGGGCATAGAAGTTGGGCCTAGGGCAGAATATAAGAGCTTACAAATTACTTTGACATGATTTTGTTAACCACATTCAATTAAACAAAAGTAGGAGCAAAATATGAAATCTGCCTTTGTGGTCATGCACTAATAACAACAACAACAATTTGATGATAGTAACTTTCATATATATTAATATATAAATAAAGTACAATAAAAGTACAGTCATCTTTAGGATTAAAGTAAATATCTTACAAAAATATTTTACATATATAAATTTACAAGATTTCCATGGTTACATATAAATAAACAATAGTGTTACAATTATAAAACGTGTTAAAAAAATTATTTATTCCTGAAGATGACTTAAGTATAAGTCGAAGCATGTCAAAACAATTTTTAAATGTTGTACTTCATTTAAAATTAGTATTGTAATTTGTGCTACTTAGATCATATTAATATATTTATAAATACAGATCAACAAAGAATTACTAGCTCATTAAAATGTGTATATTGTGTACATTGGAATTTATTACAGGATTACATAGGAAAAAATTAATCTACAAGAAAAACATTCCAGAACATGGTACTTGATAATACATAACTATATATGGTCATTTAATTTGCAACTGCTAGTCACTAACTACCACACCAAAGATATAACACCAGCTTCATGCTTCCGGTGTATTAATTTCTGGTCGTAAATATTTGCATATTGGTTTCAAGCATAATCCAAAACAAATCAAACAGAATCAAGAAAAAGCATAAACCCGAATTCTCCAAAAACTCCAACTATTCCGGATGAATAAAAATTATTCCTCCCATGCAGAAATACAGCACAAACCTGATGTTGGGCTTCATTTATGATATTAACCATAATGCAACACTCTTGTGATATAACATAATGAAAATCTGCTTTCCTTCTGTTGATGTGATATAAATAATTTTCGAGAACACTAAACAAAGAGATTCCAAACTTAGCAATGTACATAAATGTAATCAATATGAGCTAAGTTTAAATGTTAAAAAAGAAGGGCCGTGTGTTTGAACATTGATGGCTTTGCGCTTTGTTGTATTTGCAGGTCTACTCTGGGGGTTCCGCCTCTCCTAAACAGACAAAATTAAAAGAAGAAGAAAAGTCTACACTAGCCTTTTGCAGATGGTATCAGTAGACAAGTCTGCTTTATAATTTAATAATTTATAATTCATTTGACGAGTAAATTCCTCAAGAAAATAACACACCTTCCACTCTCAAGAAACAGTGAACAAAAAAGAGAAAGACCGTATTTGCCTTTTTGTGTAATGTATGCGTACGCATCAAAATCACGTACTTCATCGCAAAGGAAATAAATTTGGAATGAGCAACAAGTTCCTTTATTAAAAGAAGAGGTTGTATGGGGGAGAAGGCACTTCACAAACAGGAGATATATACAGCCTCATCGAAAAAACATGGGAAGCGAGCAGCAGCTATTTTTTCTGTTTTGTTTAATTAATGTGCATATATATTATTACTGTTGTTAATACTAATTACCTACTATATAATTTTAATTTTAACCTAGTCATCATAATGCTATTTAATTGTTAAGAAAGTCACATATTTATTAGCTATGTAACATTATGAATAATTTTTTTTTGTTGATTGACATGCGAACATGGTTACAAACATGGAGCAGTGATTGAATGGGCCACTTGAACACTGTTGGTATGGAACAGTGTTCAAGGGTAAAAACTTGGAAACGGTGACAGGCATAACAAGCTGTAACTAAAGATATGATGTGCTCTAAAGAGCTATCGATCAAAAAAGACATTTTTATTACAATAATTGTAAAACAAATAAAATTAAAATTTCTCTTCAAAATAATCCTGAAGTTCCAGTTATTATGAAGATGATGAAGTCCTTACAAAATGATTTTATTTCATGCAAAAAGATTGAACATTTCTTGAGATACTGCAATTTAAAGACTTTTTTAAAGTAGTGAATATTCAAGGGCATGACTAAATATATAAAGAGATTTACCTATTGAGTCGTGTCCTACGATAATATCTGAAAAACTGTTTCATTTTCCCAAGAAATAAAAAGCATTTTTGAAAGAATTCATAACAACTCAAAACTTATGCAGGAATTTTTTTAATTGTCATTTGTAATATTCTTAAATGAATAATAATATAGCAAACATATACATGTATGAATTATTCAGTCTTAGAAGCTGATCTTAGGACAGATTTTAATGAATTTGCTAGAAAGATGCACTGTATATGCTATTTTAGAAATGAGCCCATTCCAGATTTTAGTGAGATACCAGCTTTTAAATGGAACTCGTCATGGAAGCCACTGGTTGGTAATTCTTTCCTTACATTACAAAGATGGCGGTTATGTTGCAGTTGATCATAGCTATCATGTTAATACCTAATGTTAAAAATGCACCATTCATTAGTTGTAACTCAGCTTGTTATTCATTTATGGACCAGGAGACAAGAGATACAGAAAACATGTTTATTTGTTCCTCACTTTGGATATATAAACAACAATATGGATTATGTTTACATTCGAAGGGATCTTTAAACATTTTATTATTACTTGGAGGAGATGTAGAGATCTGTCCTGGACCAGTAAAACTTGCAATGCTTGCTTAAAATCAATTCACAATTAGTAGTTAAAAGGAACCTGCAAGGTATGCAATAACGTCTTTCATATAAAATGTCTTGCCTATAAACTTAAAAACAATGAAGAAAAACTTTACTGTATTTTATGCAACACAGAGGAGGGTCAAAACTTCAATCATGACAATCCAGATACCCTTTCTAATGTGTTGATACCTTTCTAATGTGTTAATACCTTTCTAATGTGTTGATACCTTTCTAATGTTACATTCAAAATTAAAGGCTAGAGGTTTAACAATCCTACATCAAAATATAAATCACCTCCTATCCTAAATCAATAGCATTAGAATTTTGTTAGAACAGACTAAAAAATAAAGTCCATATAATGGGAATAACAAAGACCAAACTCAATAGTTCTATTTGCGACAAAGAAATCCCCATTACAGGTTACATTTCTGTATGTAAAGATAGATCATCGGGAACTGGAAGTAGAGTCGTTTTGTTTATAAGAGATAAATTTTAAATGGCAAAGGCATTATGACCTAGAATCAAATTTTATTGAATGTGTATGGATTGAGATGTTTATTTAGCAATCAAAGTCTATTGTTTTAAGTGTCATATACTGCCCCCTGATAGCTCATAACATTTAGAGAAAAACTTTAATACTGTTTTATATGACTTAATTACCACAGCTCTGATGGACGATGAAGAAATAATACTATGTAGTAATTTCAACTGTGAGTACCTTGTACAATCAGATCATAAAGAACTTAAAAGACATCTTTAAAGTTAATGGGTTTAAGCAATTAATTACAGGATTCACAAGGATTACACAGACATAAAAAAAGTTTGATTGACTTGATGCTAACAACACGTGAACAGAACATCTTTGATAGCTTTGTCTTTGACTACAGTATTAGTGACCATGCTCTTACTGGAATCGTTAGGAAGTTAAATTGTAAAAAGTACGAACCAAGAAAGATTATAAAACGAATTATAAAAACGTTTGCAAAGAAAGTTTTAGAACTCATTTGAAAAACATGCCTTGGGAAAATGCAATTAACCTTTCTAATTTTAATGATTCATGGAATAAGTTTAAAGAACTCTTAACTTTGTGCATAAACCAACATGCTCCTACATCGAAAGAAAGGTAACTGGAAGGAATTGTTCATGACTTACCACTGACGTTAAATCCAAAATATACCAACAAGATCAAATGTTATGTAAAGCAAACAGGACTGGCAATGCTGATGACTGGAATAGTTATCGTCGACTTATAAATTCTACCACCTCTTCAATTTGTAAATCGAAAGCAAATTTTCATAGAAAGCTATTCCACAATAACATAAAAAATCCACAAGATTTCTGGACAGAAATAAAAAAAAGCTATCCAGTAAAAAGCAACAAGACTACTTGCAAACGTTTTTAATATTAATAACTCTGTCGTATCTGACAAAAAGGAATTGGTAATGCTTTTTGCTCTTTCTTTACCCGGATTAGGTCTGTGTTACAAAACTCCGTTGTTCGAATAAACAATATTACCTGAAAAAAGTATTGTTATTGTTCACTCACTTCAAAAGTAAACCCTTTGAAAAAAGTATTTAAATTCTACACAGTTGAACTGGTAGATGTGTTATCGGTATTAAAATCACTAAAGAAATCTAAAGCAGCAGGCATTGATGACTTGTAAAGGAGGGAGCAGAAGACAACTTTTTTTTGTAATCCTAATTAATGACATAAATTCTACTGTAGAAAAAGTAAATATAATACTATATGCAGATGATACAGTTTTGTACTATGCAGATAAAGATCCCACAAGAATAGAGAAAATTCTAAACTATGAAGTTGATAAAGTTGCTAGATGGTTTTTCAACAATAATTTGACATTAAATTTGAAAAAAGGTAAAATGGAATTTCTTTTATTTAGAACAGCCCAAAAATTATTGATGCAAAAAATTGACCATTGAAATTAACAACACAGTGATTAATGAGACAAATGAATACACATATCTCGGTGTCATACTTGATAAACACTTGAACACGCATACCTACTTGAGTAAACTTTCTAAACAAATTTCATCAAGAGTAAAATTACTTAAAAAAAAAAAAAAAATACATATACGTAAAAATATCTATGTTGCTAATACAATTTACAAAGTCACAATTCAACCCAATACTACCTACTGTTGCACTTTGTATCTAGGAATACCACCATATCATATTAATAAACTTTATTCTGTTCGTAAAATGGAGGAACATATTATTGGAAACAAGACATCCCTTAGACCAGTTAATCAAGTGTTTCAACAAAAAGCCGTTGTTGAAGTGTTTAAATGTATCAACAGTCTTGCATTTTTGTAATACTTTCGTAAAACTAACCACGGGCATGCAACATGAGGAAATCAGTTGACACTATTTTGACCAAAATTTAAAACAGAGTCTGGCAAAAGAAGTTTTCGTTTCCAAGGAGCAGTACTTTTTAAGAAACTCCCGAAATATAATTTAAAAGGTACATTTGTACATTTGCGCAGACGAACAGTTGCAACATTGATTTTAACAATAAATTACTTTTATTTTTATTTAGATTTATAAATATATTTTAACTTTAACTGTAACTAATATTTTATATTTTTGTTTTTTATTTTTTTAACAGGTCCTTGTATGATAGCAAGGAGAATGAGTTGTTTTCCTTCTTGCCAGGTAAACCTAGTAGATTTTTCCTAACTACCGTATTTTCTGGGAGATAACCCGCAGGTTATATGTTGATTTTCGCAGTTTTTGACACCAGTGCGGGTTATAGGGTGGTGCGGGTAATCTGATAAACATTTATCCACTTTTGTTGATATATTTACACATCATAACAGAAATCGTTGTAAAAGTACGTGGAGATCAAGAAAAAGATTTCTTAGCAAAATCTTCGTGAGTTGCGGTAAAAATCTTCTAGTGAAGATCCACCTTTATAAGTCATTTTAAAGGTCGGTTGCATGTGTGCTTATAAATGGCGGCTCGCAGGCAGTGCCTTTGGTAGAAATGTATAACCAAAAGAGCATTTTAAAGCTGCTGAATCAAATCAACACATTCACAGTTCTATAGAAATAATATTAATGTGGGTAATGTATCACATATATAAGTAAATAAAATGCAGGTTATACGGTGGTGCGGGTTATCTGTTAATATTATTTTCTTGAGAAGCAAATTTTGGTGAGGTGTGGGTTATCTCCCAGAAAATACAGTAATGAGGAATGTAGTATTGTATTATCAGCCAACAAGGGCTCATGTATAGTTGTATGTGATTAGGGTGGATTTGAAGGAATACCTGTTGGAGGGATACAAACAACTTAACAACTCCATGAAATATAGCATGACTAGGAAATTGAAGGATGAAAGTTTAAAAAGATTAATTGAAAATAAATAACCGAGAAGCCTTATGGAATTGAAAATCTATGGCTTTCCTAATGCAGCAATTAAATGCTCATACATAGATATGTCATATTGTGAATGTGGTGGACTAATTTTTATTGTATTTATGATTACATCTGCTGTACACTACACCTTTGGTAGTAGAATACATCTGCTGTGCACTACACCTTTGGTAGGAGAATACATCTTCTGTGCACTATACCTTTGCTAGTAGAATTTATCTGGGATCATTAATGAGAAGAGATCTCTCGTTTGCATAATAATATCAAAATCAAATTGGTGATGAGAGTGTGTGCTTAAGTCTTTTCCACTTAGCGACATTGCCATAAGTAGAAATTGAATAAACGTTT
Source organism: Bythotiara depressa (assembly GCA_027564595.1). Classification (NCBI taxonomy): domain Eukaryota; kingdom Metazoa; phylum Cnidaria; class Hydrozoa; order Anthoathecata; family Bythotiaridae; genus Bythotiara; species Bythotiara depressa. Next base: position 5,285 of record JANTOQ010253365.1, on the reverse strand, counting down.
CAAGCAGGTTCCCAGGCAAGTATTGTTCAGTCATAATACTAGAAATCTAACCCGTCTTTGCCTGTATTTCCCCAAGTGGAATTTTTAAACAAAATGATGGCTTCATTTCTAACCAAACTCCCAAACTTATTCTCACATAAGTTGTGTATTTATCATATTACTGATAACATAACAATACAGAAAGGTAAATAAAAGCTAAAAAACTGTAATACCTGTAAAACCTGTCTGGAATAGCTTCATAATACTATCTTACCATGTAATTAGTGTCTCTATCATATCAACAGAAAACATCTGCACTCTTCTTGACAAATGATTCGAAAAAACCCCAAGTGGCCAATTCAGTGCTTTTAAAAATTCATTTAATGATATTATGTCAGAAAATAGATGAAAGGAAGGTTTGCAACTCCATTCCCTAGAAATGAAAATGAAATATTATTGAACCAGATAAATTTTGATTTCACTTACATTCCATGGATATTCCAGTGCAACATTTTTTAGCAATAATAATACTTCATAAATCAAATACTAAATACTAACAAACACATAAAAACATGTCATTTGGATTATGTTGCACAAAAATAAATATGCATATATGCTTCTCAAACATGTAAACAAGGACTTAAGATTGGCTATTATGAAAAGATCACAGTTAAAAAATAGAGCCAATAAAAAGGGGGTTCTTTTGATGATTATGAACTTTATAAAAAACAATCAATTATGTTGAGGTGCTTAATAGGCAAGCTAAACATTCTTTGTTCCACAAAATCCATAAAAAGAGCCTAAGTTGATGGTGCATTTCTTTACAAATTGTGCTCAATGGACAAAAGTAGGCTCTGCTTTTATTTAGCTCGTGGTTAGAGTATTCCACAATGCTCAATTGTACGATATTTACTATATAAAATATTTATTAATAATCTATTTTTAATGATTAAAATAACTCATCTTTGCAATTTTGAAAATGATAACATGATTTACATGTGTGAAACTTCTCTTGAAGAAGTCATGAGCAATCTAAACCTTGATATACGGGCTGTTTTAAACTGGTTTTCTGAAAATCAGCTAGTAGCAAATCCAGAAAGATTTCAAATGATGATTATTGGATGTGAACCTGGTGAATGATGAATACAGATGGATAAAAAGACCCTCGTACCTTCTGTCGCAAGTGAAACTGGCAAACCATACATAAAGATAGTTCTACATACTATTAAAGCGACTGATACTGTAAAGCTTTTTGGTATCACAATAGACAAGGGTCTGTCTTTTAAGACCCAGATCACATTTCTGTAAAGCTGAGTAAAAAGATACATTACCTTTCCAGAATCTTGAGATTTATGTTATGGATGCTAGTCTGGCAAAACTTCTATACAACTCATTTATATGACCATCATTTAACTATTGTCCCCTTATATGGATGTATTGTGGTAAGACTATATATACAAATACTGAACGTGTCCACAAATACTCTCTATTTACATTTTACATGACATACTGTATCATACGATGCCCCACTAAAGCTGAATGGAAGTGAACCCATACATACAAATATATGCTGCTACTACTACATGAAATACAAACTTACTTACCCTTCATAGTTGACACTGTAGGTTTCAACATGGAGGTTACTTTCCAATATCTGCGCAATGTGAATTTCAGTGAAGTTGATATATTGTATAACTATTGGTGCAAACTTGATTCTGATGTAATTGTGGAACTTACTTCCATGCAAGATGTCTAAAATATTGAGATTATCTCAGGTTATTGTTTATACTGTGATATAAAGAAATCTTAAACTTGGTGTAGCTAGAAATACAAATTCAGATATCTATCTAAGCACACATACATTTTTTGATAGATCGTTGGTACAATGTTTTAACAAGAACAACTAAATTATATCATAAGCTATTTTAACTTTTAATTAATAATGGGAGGAACAGCCATTACATGTATGCAAATACCCTGAAAACATTGCATTTTATGGAAATACCCTGAAAAAACCCCATTATTATTGTTGTTGTAATATTATAGAACTGTATTATTATTATTATTTGCTAGAATTGTGGCGAACATATCATACTACTTGCTAGAATATGTTCCAGAATTTACAAAAACTGGTATCGTGTTTTGCATAATTATGCAAATGTTGTCATGCATATATAATTTATTCAAAGGTTTTAACTGAGATTGGTAAATGGAAAAACTTCTCAGTACTCTCAATACTCTATTTGCTCTGCTCCAAGAGCAGAGTGAACAGAATCAATTTTTTATGCTCTCAACACTCTCAAAAGCACAAAAAAAACGAGTACACAGAGCATAAAAAATTGACCCAAAAAACTGACCCTTAGATGGCATAGATTTAGACTTAGGTAACACACAGTCTTAAAGCCGACCCAGCTTTTTGTTATTATTTATACTGTAAACATGAAATCTTTTATTTATTTGCTCAATCATTCCCAATGTTATAGATGTATTTCTTTAAATTTAGGCCATGTGTTGAATGAGTGAGTAAAAGGGAAATAAATAAAATACAGCATACCACTTTGATGGCAGTAGTTATTTAACAATCGAAAAAGATTAAGGCTTTCACATGAGTCACAGGGCTGCAATTGTAATATTACATCCATGTCCACTGTATAAAGCAGCCAGAAATATCGGACAAACTCATTCAACAGGCTACTATTCCATACACGAACCTAAAATATTTAAAACATAGAAAGAACATAAATAGAGATCATCACAGGATACTGTTATTATGGAAAGATTTTCAAAAGGATGAGTGTGTGTATATATATATATGATTACTTATGGCACAAAAAAATATTACACAGGACAACTTATGAGTTATGAGTGTGTGCATGTTTTCTATGTGTTTACATGTGAAGAGCAGACACGTCAACTGAACTTACAGCCATCTGGATAATAGAGTAATTATTAAACCTGATCATAATATGTCGTTGTTTCAGCTGTTAATTCCATACATGTTTCAGCAAATTTAGTCATTCTGTCTAACTTGTCAGCGAAGGAAGCATCTGACTGAAGGAAATCTAAAACGAGAAGAATGATGTCTTGAATCTTCTACAAGTTTTAAGGATGCCCAATTTACACAATCAATGTGCTCACTTGATGATAGCAGAGGTATGGCACCAGCAAGGTGAAGAGGTTTAGGTGAAGATCATCAAATCTTCTCAAAATAATTTGCAACTGTCTCAACCCAAGTTCAATTTAATGCAAGTTTGTTTTGTTATTATCTTCTTATTTATGAATATGGAGGTAAGCGATAATCATCAGGTGAAGGACGTCAAAGTTTAGGAGTTTTATTGCCTCCAATCCTCTTGATGGAACTTTAAATGGAGGTAAAATTCCAGACAAAACTGATTGATCTATTATTACGTAATAGGGCAAAAGTGATGTAACAATTAACCAATCAGCATTTTAAGTGACAGTATGTTATAATCAAATCCACCTTCCAGCTACTATTCTTTGCAGATTTTTACACTTAAGATACCATATTCTTTCTAATTACCCATTGTAGGTTTATATTTTCAACATGATTGCACAGGGAAGGTTTGATAGACAGGAGGGAGTAAATGTTCAGTGGTAAAAAGGATGATAACTATATATATAGCCTAATTAACATACATTGCAGGCTAAGAAAGACATTTTTCATAACATGCTTAAAAATAAAGTAGATATTTTTGAAAAACAAAATACATTATCGATAATTGTGATCTTGGAGCACTGCAACTTCTACAATCCCCATGTCATCATGGGAGATAGAGCCTTGTCTACTTCCTTGCCTTTTCCTTCTTCGATAACTGCAGCTCCTTTTGCATAATTACTCACAGTGGGGTTACTAGAGAGGCCGGTTTATTTCCATTCAATCTAATCTGAATGGGCTGGTTCATTAGAGGGCAGGAAAATTAGAAAGAATACGGTATATCTAGAAATGCCAAAATTAAAATAATAATGTTGGTGTTATAGTGCAAGCTGTTCAAAAACTGCTTAAAACTTTTATAACAAAATAGTCCTGTCAGTTATATTGGTGTTTTCACAACTGAGGATATGATGGCCTTGTAGAGAATGTTTTAGATTTTTGATGTATGGGGCTTTAATTGTGTTTAAAATTGAAAATCAATAACATCTGTTCTATAGTGACTTGCTTAGCTTTCTGTACTTCCTTGGGGGGTTTCTACTAACTTGGTTTGGACTTTTCAAGGTTTTTTTCTTCTTCCAGAATTGGTGTTATATTTGTGAATGTAAATTAATTTTCATTTTGTGAGTACAAAACATTTAGAACAAGTAAAACAATAGATAAACAGAAATATGGGTACAGTCTGTTTTGCTAGGCCGATAAGTGCCATGACAGTTCTAGAAAATTAGTAACTTGGAAGAACAATGATTTATGAATACATAACATCATTCTCAGAGGAATAATATGTAACTTGGAAAGCAAAAACTCATTAATGGGAAAAATGACATGAAAATGTTTGTTTTTTTAAATTGTTATTTGCCTATTTTAATTAGCTTAAAATCAATTTTAGTTTGTTTCCCATTGTTATTTTTCGAGCCACTTCTTTTGATTTTCGTTTTTTTCTAGCTATGTTCGTTTTACCAGATTAGTACTAGTGCAATTATGTGTATTTAGAAACATAGCAAGAAGAAGTGCAGCTGCCAGATCTATTTTTATACACTGTTAGATATAATTTTCATTCACGTCCTAACAGAATAAAAATGATTTTATTGAATTAAGTTATAGAGTATGCTTTACAGTCACATCCTATAAGAAGTGAAATTAGTTGTATTGATGAACAGATTTTCAAGAAAATGGGAGTAATTAATTTGTCCAACAACGAAAAATAAACCAAGTTCTTGGACTATGAGGATTACAGAAGAAAACAAGGGAATAACTAAGTTACAGTTATGCTGTTGAGGAATTATGTTACATCTATCTTACTATCCTCTTACTGTCTCAGATGTCACTGGAACAGACAATAAAGCTATAAATATCATATTTAAATATGCCAAATGTACTAATGTACTGTAACATAATGTACTAAAAGACCTGTCAGGTACTTCAGGTTTTTCTTAGAAAACTAGTTTATCCACACCTCTCAATCAAAGAACAACTCACTGATGAAATGTTATCTGGTTGTCATGGCTAACATTGTTTGAATAGTTTGTTGGATATTTATGTTGGATTTCTTTAAACAAGGTTGCGAAAATTGGTGGGGATAAATTGTATTTAGTTTTGTACATAAATTTTAGTATATTAAAAATGTTAATTTGAT
>JANTOQ010253254.1:0-10167 GCA_027564595.1 Bythotiara depressa | reverse complement strand
GACATATATAGTAATGTACGCCCATCATGTAGTGTCAATCCAATGAACTTGTCAAGAAGTGACTAATTTCCATTGCTTACATGGAAAAACATGTTGTGCAAGTTTTGACCTAAGTATACGAAACAAAAATTATTTTTTGCAAAAATCTCTTAACAGGGTAAGTAACACCACATTTGCTTTCCATTTTCATCAGTATGGACAGCTCTCTTTGCCAAGGCCAACACGTTTCTAGAACAACTATTTTCTACAACCATGGTCAGTACAGTATTTCTGGTAAAAGGTGCCAAATTTAAGCAAGATTAGTTCACCATAAGTGATGTTAGAGTGAATAAATGCGATCGCCATAAGTGATGTTAGAGTGAATAAATGCGATCGAAAGAACTTCGGAGTAAAACTTTTCAGGTTACTGACTTAATCCCTTTTTGCACAAATTTTCTATTTCCAAGTTAGTATGATCCGGACGTGTAGTATGTTTACTATATCACAAATGATACGCTATGCGGAAAAGGGTTAAAAGGGTTAAAAGGGAAAAGGGTTAAAAGGGAAAAGGGTTAAAAGGGTTAAAAGGGAAAAGGGTTAACAACTAACTACTCTCGCTCTTGTTTTGTTCATTTGATGCAAAATTAAATGAGATCTAAAACTCCATAACTAACCAGGATGGTAGAAGACCTCTGAATATACAATAAAAAATTAATTAATGCCATAAAGCCCCACGCACGGTGTTTACTTTACCCTACCTACGGCTAATTATGTTTCTGTACAATTATATACAATTTATGTACAGTTTATAAATATAACTTCTATTTAGAAACAAAAGCAGAGTTGAAAAGTATACGCTTTTCTGGATTCATGCTTCCGTAACAAAAAAAGCTTTTTTTTACTTACCTTACGATATATGGTGTTACGTAAAAAATATCCTTTCTTTTTCGTTAAATTTAATATTTGCTTTAATTTAACAAAGACATAGTTTTCTAAACAGAGACCTCTGCGTTTCGATATTTGCAGGTTTTAGCATTCTCTTGTGCGACTTTTTTCTCGCATCACTGACCAAATTGAAATGTTATTCATTTGAGCCAATCAGCGTTCGTGTCTACACATAAATAATTAATGATGCGTATTGTTACTGTTGTGCCTATAATTAGTTTATTCCGAACTGTGTTTATAGGCACCGTTTACCGTGCGAAAATTAATACAGCTGTGAAAAATTAATTCGATTTATTTTCCAAATGACATTGGTGGTGAAATGATCGTACAAAGACACACCCTAAATATATGTTTGTAAACCAGGTGAAATGATGGATGTGATTGTTTTTGTGGCCACTTCTAACATTTGTTATTCTTTCATTTCCTTGAATAAATTAATTTTTTGATGCGAAAGTGTCCATCAAGATAATTTTGTTTTCTGTACAACATGTGTTAAGACTGGTTTATATTTGGTATGATTTTCCGTGGGAGCTTGGGTTCTATTCTTGATTAGGCAACTTGCAAACAGTTGCATAGCATTATACTTATCCGCTCGACATTTTGAAGCAACCAATCAGATTTTAAGGAGATAAAACTGAAATTCCGTCAACCAATTTAATCCAACCTCGTTCCCAGGGCCTTCTTCCTTTTTGACCTTGAGAAGGCGCGCCCGCATTGTGGTTCCGTTTTTTTTGGATTTTTTTCAAACAACATAATATATTTCATAAATAAGGTACAAATTAATAAAAATGTAAAACCATGCTAAAAGCAAATAAATAAATAAAGTCTAAAATATACACAGTATTAAATTATTTATAATAAGTCACATTCAATGTTGTCTAATCTCGAGTCTTCTTGAAGAAGTTTTGTTGTTGTTTTGTTGGCGTGTGAATGCGAGTTCACATGCGTTACACGTACGTCAAAAATTGCACGTTGTCCTCCCTCCAAAAATCATTTTCTCTAATATCTAACCGTGCGCCGTCTTCAATATTTGCTGTACGGTGTTGAAACACATCATTTGTTACTTGTAATAGATGTGGTTCACTCTGAACATCAATGCACACTTTATTAAGTAAAATCGGGGTACGTTTTAATGTCGGACCCAACTCTCTCTCTCTATAGTGGGTAATACTGGGACTACCCATTACAAGAGGTGACTCAAAACTATTAAAGAAACAAGGTTGATTTTCTGTCTTCTTGTAAATACAAGGATTAACGGCGGTTTTGTCCTCTGCTGAAAAACAGTTTGTTGTTGAACGTTCCGTGTGCATGTCCGCGGTGCCTCCCCAGTTGGATTGATGATAATCGTATCTGTTGCTGGCTGAAAAGAAATATATTTGTTATTTATTTTTCTCCATTCTAAATTTGTTCGTTTTTTCAGGACGACTCCCTCCCGTCTTGAGTTCGAGATTAGATTTTCAGCTTCTCTCGATCTGATGTTTAAATTCTCTCGTGTCATTATCATTCTCGTCTCAAACAAGTCTTGCGTCCATTTTGAAGAAAGAGTAAAGAGTCCCAAGTAAAGAGCGACCCCAGTATTACCGACTAGCGAGAGAGTTGGGTCAACGTTAAATCGTACCGAGATTGTATGGAATAGAATTGGCCTTTAGCTTAACCGAGGGGTTAGTTTTTGTAAAAGGGAAAATAAAGATGACATGAAAGGTGATAAGACCACCTGATTCTTCATAAAATGACATTTGTTTTCAATGCGAACTTTACCAAAGACAGGAGGTATATTCAGACAGTAAAGGGTTAGTGAAGTATTCTTTGTTTGCTTTAACCTTGCATAAGCATTCCTCCTGGTTATATTAAACTTCCCATTGGAAACCTTTATAATTTAATGAGGAATCAGGGGGTCTTGTCAGCTTTTATAAAATTTATTTTACATTATATTTCCAGTAATTTACCTCCTGGAGAAAGCAAAATAGTAAAGAAATGACCAATGATTTGATTCATTTACGGAGACAGTATGAATTGCAGGATTAACAGTGATTTGTTGCGAAATTTCGTCTACTAGCTACAGTAAGTAGTAAGCATTCGAATTTAGTGTGTTTGTATTTATTTATTTAAGTGATGCGTACGAAATAAGAGGACGATGGTATAATGCGCACTAGATTAGAATTTAGACCAAGAATTTGACGACGGTAGATAGGATCAGATTAAAAAGAATTTTTTTAAATCTTGGGTACATATATAAAAATCTCCTAATTCGAAAAAAGAAAATCCTCCTAAAATATCCCGCTAACTCGATCAAAAAGTTTATTTTTTAAAAACTCGAGTTAGGAAAAATGGGTTTATCAAGACTTTCGTAACTCGATGGACAAATTGACAAAAACGTATTTCGAGTTAAATAACTCGATGTCACTAATTTGTTTTGTTGACATCAAATTAAAACTTGTTAAAAATAGCAACCTTAACTCGAAGTAGCAAACTTAATTCAAAGTACATTTCGAGTTACGGATACTTGAGAAATGGGCATGGTCGGGAAGTAACTCGAACATTTTGTAACTCAGTTTCTAACTCGATGCTTACCTGCATCGGGAGTGAATATATTTCACGATAATCTCTGACAATTATTTACGGCTTTACTCAAAAATGTCTCTTAGATATAAAGAATATAATACAAGTTGCAAGTGCATTTTAGCTTCAATTTTCCAAGCATTTCTTTCAACAAAATCAATGATGTTGCCTGCTTGTACATATTAGGAAGGGAATAGATAGATCCTCTAAACGTCAAGGAATATGAAGTTTTGGTTGGTGGTAAACTTAATAATTCTGTTCTTTTTAACAAAAAGGTCATTCATAAAAGAAAGATTTAGCCCATGGAGGTTTTTATATTTTCTGTCAGAAGACTGCGAATATTCATAGTGGTGACTGACTCGATATATTTTATTTTAAACATGTCATCTACTGCTCCTTCATTAACATTGTATTTTGAACAAGCAACATTGCGCAAAACCGCGTCCTGTCCTCATGTAACAACTAGACTAGATCTAGTCTGTTTTATCAGGAAATCCGTTTCACGGTAATTCACGCACGGCACTGAAAAGGAAAAACTATTTTTCCTCTTTACGTTAAAACATGTTCTCCTTCTGGATGCCTTTTAAATAAAGACTATGTCCTAGTCTAGTAACAACAAGACTTCGTTGTGCTTAATACTAATCCTACAATCTGATATTTATTCTCCTGCACAAAGGCTTTTTTTAGAAAACCACTTTCTAGTACGATAAGAAGGCATTGTCGTATAAAGTAGTTTACCAGTCTCGCTATTCAATTACGTTTACTCTCCTCCCCAAAGGTTTTCTCAGAAATGTGCCTCCCAGCACTTGATGTTGACTTGAAATTTACGGAGAAGAAGAATTCAGGTATCGTCATCATAAGATAACTATAGACCACACCGTTTGATAATGTCATAACTTTCACTCACTCTCAGTCACAAAGGATTTTTCTGAAATTTTCTTTTCATTTACCATATCGACTTGAGAAACCGGGCTTAAGTAATGACATAACATGACAATCTCCACCATAGAGGAAATAACTAATACTTAAACTAATTTTACTGTAGTATAATTTTATATATCACCTTTTAATGATGGGGATGATTTGAAAGTTTTCGGTAATTTCAATTGTTAATTTCTAGGGTTGACATTGAAAGATTGTCACTTAATTATGTCCATTTATATATGGTTTGAGCATAAATAGTTCATACGGACGATAATAGCAGCTGTTCATTTGCTACCAATTTTTTTAGTATATACAGCTTTTGATAAAAATAAAAAACACTACAAAAATATTATACTTTTATGGGTTTGGTTCCTTCAAGTCACATTTAATAGTAAACACAGATGAATCGTCTTTAAATGGCACTGGCAGTTCAACAGGCACATTTTCAAGACGTGGGTGTACGCACGCATCTCCTCTCAGGCGTGTTTCGTCAAATAAATCAAAGTCAACAGGGCCAGTGTTCTTGAAATCCGTTCCAGCAATACCAAGCAACGGCCAAGCGTCCATCGAATTATAAATGTAACATACAACACTCCTTGGCGAGCTTGACGAATTCTTTGCTGAGCCGTGTACCGTCCGTGCGTGATGAATAGTGACGCTACCAGCTGGCGCTTCCAAATACACAACGTCCTTCGGTTCAAACGATTCGTCTGTAATACTGGAAACAAATCGATTTTTATAATGATGAGTAAAAATACGACCTTTGTGAGATTTAGGAACAACTTGCAAGCAACCTGAAATGAAAAATATATATATTCAGAGTGGAGTGTAACTTATTTTAGTTTATGTTTACCCTCAATCGTTTTGATTGTAAAACTGCTTACATCATACTATCCCAGAACGTTGTTCCCTCGACAATCTTAGCTAGTGTTCCTACAATCATGGTCATAAATATTGGTACAACATGACAGATTAACTAAAATGAGTTCACCACAAGTGATGTTTAAGTAAATACAGATATAAAGAACTTATGAGTTAGATCTTAGGTACTTTGGTATGAACAGGGGAGTCTTCCTAATTGGTACATTTGTGTCCTCACTTACGTCATAAACAATGGAAACATTGCAATAAATACAATTTTCGACGTTCTTCTTTATAAAACAATGGTATTTGCGTTCTTACCAAATTTCCACTTCATTCTTGATTATTTGCAAATTTGAGGAAAAGTGGAAAAAGAAAATGGGGTCAAAAACCCCATAAGTACCCAATGTTTTGACCTTGATTGCCGGTCATACTAAAAACCAACCTCGTTCCCAGTACGTTGTTCTCCTTTTGGATATACAGAGGGAGTCTTTCTCGTGTCAAAGAGGAAAAAACCCTGGTAATTAAGTTGACCACAAACAAACATTATATTTAGTTGTTTTATTAATTTATATGCAGTGTTTATAATACTGCAGTAATTAAAATCACTGCCATCAATGTGTGTCCCGTAATTAAACGTAAAAATATAATTATTAAATATATTACAATTAAAATGTTAAAACGCATGCGCGTAGCTATATACACAAAAGGGTCAATGTTGTTACTATAATGGTGAACATAATATACTGGAACAACGCGCGACAATTACCAAATTAGTGTTCCACAAGTATTGCGAAATTGTATAGAGATTCAGCTATATATAGAGAGAAAATTTGAAACTTTCATTTTTAGTTTACCAATGACTTAAGACTTATGATCTTAGGTTTTTTTAGCTTTCAGCTCAGAGAGCTTTACAGCCATGCACATCACACAATACTGCATCACATGAGCACATTCGCATATTGCATTATAGGCATCACTTGTGGCGCACATAAACATATTAACATGCCCTATGGCTCTTGCGAAGAGGTCATCCTGTGCACTATGACGTGAATGGGAGCCGAACCCATTACCTTTGGATTGCAAGTTCAACTCGCTCACCGTTATACCACAGCTCCACACGGTACAAAGGTTGCAAAGGGAAGGGAGTCTCGCTTTCCACTCCCTGAATTTAGCCACTTTAGCGCGTTATAACGTCCTGAAACGAACATCTGATTAAAGTAAATACAAGAAAAGGCATTGTGATGCGCAATCCTACGAAGTTTTCCGATATCACCTATCTCCATTCTCATTCTCTGGACACTTAACTGGAATTGGGCTAAACATGAATAGCAATAGTCCAATATAGCAAATATTCTAATTATTTTGTCCTTCATTGTTGAATATACAAGGTAAATAAGAACTGGTCTAATTCAGAAGTGAATAAATACCCTTAAATATGGGTCTGATTCCTTGGTGGAAAATTCAAATCACATTTATATTAAACGAAAGAAAGTTTGTTTCCTTGACCCATGCCATAGACTTTACAAAAATACTTATTAAACAAACCATTAGCCCTGGTCACATCATGCAGTAGAACACTTGCAGTCAATACACTGTCGTTAGTGTGAGGGAAAAATGCCCAGTCTTGGTGCCATGGTATTGCTGCGCCATAACCAGCAGGTTTAATATTAAGTTTATCTTGTGGCAAATAGCGGAAGGAAGGACCAATCTGGAACGAAATATACAAGAAATAATAAAATAACGCATCGCTTCATGAGAACCCAGTGGGCACATCTTGGTCACACGACGTTGAAACAACGTTCGATCGACGTCTGTAACGTTTATTCGACGCTGAAAAGACGTTGTTTGACCATGATGTGCCCACTGGGAACTGTGTCTGAAGTGCACTATGTTAACCCTTTAATGCATAGTATCTCCGGAAAGGAAACAAATCATTGGTCAATTCTTTTCTATTTTGTTTTTTCCAAGGGGGTTAATTATTGGAAATATAATGTAAAATAAATTTGGTAAAAACTGATAAGACCCCCTGCTTCTTCATAAAATTATAAATGTTCCCAATGGAAAGTTTATTATAACCAGGAGGTATCTTATGTATTAAAGGGTAAAAACATGTTATATGTGCATCTGCCATCCGTTTGTTTACAGAGATGTTCTTCTGGACGAACCTTTGCAAACTAATGTTGGCTTGTGGTAAGAAACATGACCTTCCACCGGCTCTTTCCATTTACGATTTGTCACCAGAAGAACCAGCGGAAGAACGAAGAACGAACGGAGCTAGAAAGGTATCAGTGACGTTGATTGCTTTTGTAGGATATTGCACTTTCCGGAGGGTCCACAGCGGTTGCGAGATGTTTTGAATATCAACTTTCTAAATAGTCTAAAACCGTACCCCTGGACTTGTTAGGATTTGTTTATGGCAACAAAGAAACTGCTGGGGATAATGGTGATCATGTTCTCCGGATCCGCCTCTGAACACTTTGTTGGTCGCAACAAAAATCAACATAAATAATTTATGTACTTACTAAATCCTCGATGCAATCGAGAAGTAAGGGATGTTTTAATAATTTATCGAAAACGATATGGTGAACAGATGGGAATCGAACACGATGAAGTTTAGGATTTTCTGGTGAATGATCTGGATGTAATTCAAACACATTATCATCGGGCTTTGCTAGCGCAGATCTAAAACATAAGTTACAGATGAGAGTAATTCTATCTGCATCACCTGTTTGTTAATAGATAGATATATGGATATTTCTTTATATAACGTTGGTTACATGAAATAGCAAAAAATACTAATTTAAACTAACAAAATATACATATATCTGCAATAAAAATAATAAATAATAAAATCACTTACATATTCTACAAGTACACGGAAAACGGCCTTTTAATTTCAGTTTGTTTTTGAAAGCATTTAAAGTTAGTGCACGTTTTATATTTTCAGGAAGGAGGTTATAGGCTCCCACGAAAGAAAATTGAGTATAAGCCGAATCTATTTGTGATAGTAGGCGGAAAAACCAATACGTTAGATGTTCGCAAGTTGTAAGGAACATGTTTAACAGGAAAGAAGTCTTTCATAAAGGAAGGATTTAAAAATATACTTTTAGTATTATAAACTGATGAAATACTACTTCTGCACTTTGTCAAACTGAGAATTGTGAGAGATTAGTATAATACTGGAGAAACACCTCAGGAATACATTCACATGAATGTCGTCACCACTTTGGATTTACAAAAGGACGTAAGCATGGTTAATGGTTCGCCTTGCTGGGATTGGAACTCTCCACCTCTGGGTTACGCGTCCACCTTGAAATTAGTGTGCTACAACACCACACACCTGAATTTTTAGCAACACATGCATGCATAATATATAAATAAAGCGTTTTTATACAGATACTTCCAGAAAGCCTTATCTACAATCTTGGTCATAATATATTATTGGGACAAAGCGCAAAAAATTCAAAAATCGAATTTCAAAAGTGCTGCGAAAGTGTTCATTGATATATGACTAGAGAAAGAATTACGTTTTTCCAGTTTACTTTGTATGAGAAGTGGCTATGCTGCACGGTTGGATAAGGGGAGTGGTATCGCTATCCTGCCAATTGGTCCATTTGAGGCATTTTTGACGTCATAAATGGGTAGATCAGTGAATTTCGGATGTGTTTCAATAAATCAGTGCCACGTGCGATCCTACGAGTTTTCACATCAACACCCCAATCTCGTGCGATGTATACGTGAACGGAAAGGTGCTAACTCACCAATTAGCATAAAACGCCAAAAGTCCAATAATTATTAGCAAGATTGTAGGCATGAGCTAATATGGCACTGATATGAAAATTGTCTGTATGCACAATGAGAAAAATGAGAAATGAGAAAAATTGAGAGCCTGCGCGCATGAGCAAAGTAACAAAAGCCAAACAAAATCCAGTAAGTAACACTGTACATACTGACAGACTATCATCTCTAGTCAAGCCCAAACATAGTGGGAGTCTCTGATTAGGTGCTGTTATATGAGAAACGTACCTTTGTATCAGCTCACCCAAGGCATTCCTTGCTTCAAGTAGTTCTTCTTCTGTTAACAAATTCTTGACAATTGTGTAGCCTTCTTCATTATACTATAAGAAGCAGATATTAAATATATTTCAGGCGCTCAACCAGTATTTATTTGGGACAGGGGTCTTACAGGCATAGTCATTTTGTGTCAGTATAAAAATAATAAAAACGAGTTATTAGCATTAATAAGTATTATGCAGGCCAGTATGAACGATGTTTGGATGGGGGGATTCCGAAGTAAATGTCGCCCAACCAACGACGAGAAAATTTTGTGTACTAGATTGCTTAAAATGGCCATAAATCGCATCATTTTGACATTTTAACTTGCTTGACATAAAACATAGGGCACAGACCTTGAGAGGACAGGTGTTCTGATCCCCTCTAGTTGCGCGCCTGTATTTATGTTCATCAACTTGCCAATATTTACTTATTAAAGCCCAGGACATAATTTATTCGTCAAAAAATAAGTTGTTCAGTACATAATGAAACAAACCCTTCATCATGTTATTTGTGCAGATTTCATAATCTCTTTTTTTTTCCAAATGTAACCATCAAACAATGTGCTTACACATTCCTCATCAGAGGTTGAAGTAATTTTGTGTTTGATCTTACATCGCTCATTGCTATTCCTTCAGCTCTTTTAAATGCTGAGGATACGGGGATGTCCCCAAAGTAACTGCGAAGTTTCTCATGCTATAACATTACCTTAGTTGTCATTCTCTTTCTTTTACTTCGGCCCTGTTACATACATCATGGATCCGTAGTGTAGTGGTTAGCGCTCTCGCCTTTGACTTGGGCGACCCGTATTCGATTCCCGGCTGGAGCAAAGATTTATATCTT
>JANTOQ010253143.1:0-13408 GCA_027564595.1 Bythotiara depressa | reverse complement strand
GGCCATTTACATTTATAGAAATATAATATCGAGATAAATAAAAGCAAACATCACCTGTCCCCCACAAAACCCCCATACATTTTTTGCTAGGCATGTGTATGACCCCAAACTGGCAGGAAATGTGTAAAACAAAATTTCGTACACATAAATCCAGCGCGGGCCTTCGACCCGCAAACATTTCTTGTTTTCTACAATTTTATGGTTGGGGGGTAATTTTACCCCCCCCCCCCACCAACAACCAAAATAGGGTTAAGGAAGCAAAAAAATTATACAAGTTTAAGGATGATTTCACCAACCAAATTCTAGAAAACTCTGCTTCATTATTCCCAAGTTATTGATAAGTTTAGAAAAAACAATGGGAGTCTGAAACTAGCAAAATGCAATGTTTATCTTTCCCTACATCAATGGTTTTCATTTTATCGTTAATTGTTTGTATTACCTTATTTGGAATGAGAGTGTATGACATCATCACAGCCTGACCTCGTTTAGCCAAGATTGACTTCTCGCCTATTCAAATCAAAATTTTAAATGCTCATAACTTCCGAACTATTTATCATTTTTACACGTAATAAAAACCATTGAACTCAATTGTAAAAATACTTTGATTTAAGCAATTTTATTTTAAAGTTACTATATTAACTGTTAAGTTCGGGTTATACACTGATTATTATTATCAACATTGATTATGTTCTTGTTTCAGAGATCTAGATAATTTTATGATTCTTTTCGGCGTTGCAACAAGACAGCTCATCTTTGAATAATCAAATATCTTCATCCACATGATCAATATCCATACCGAACCTATATTAACTGTTAAGGAGGGAAATTCGGAAAAATGTTTACCCGAAGTTGGAGTAGTGCTCGAGCTTGCGAGGGTACTGCGCAAACTGATTGATGATATAGATGAAGATGTTTGATTATTCAAAGATGAGCTGTCTTGTTGCAACGCCGAAAAGAAAGATAAAATTACTTAGATGTCTGAAACAAGAACATAATCAATTAAAGTGGCAAGTTCTAAGAGAGAGGATGGTCTTTATCATATTATTGTTCGAAGTAAAACAAAGAAGTATACTCATGTCGGGTTTGTGTCTACTTATTGTCGAATAGACCATATAAATCGTTATAACTTAAAACGTGGTGTAAATTAAAAATATTGCGTCATTAAAAACAAGAAGGGAGTAAGACGATCACTTGTCCAAGCTTTCTCGTTCAAACTTCATTGTCTCTTCTGCTGGGAGGGATGCTTTATGTTTCCTGATCCAAAAAACCCAAGCCGGTGGAACAGGGCTATCTTATGCAGAACTACTGATCGTGAAAAAGAGAAGAAAAAAATTCAGTGATGTCATACTACCGGTTTATGGGTACAGAGTGTTATATAAACAGATTACGTTGTTAAGATAAAATAATATAAAACATAATAAACGTTTCAAACCCTGTCTTACCTATGCTGCTAAAGTTAATTAATTTTGTATGTATAAGTACAAATAATCCAGTATTCACTAGTCGTATATTTGAATTTTGATCAGTTTGACTAGACAGTTTAATGTTTGTTTAATCATTCAAATTATATTTCTTTTTTGCTTCATAATAATTGAAAAATCGTTTTGTAGGTCTGTGATGAACAAAATGATGCGTGGTGAACAATATTCGCATTAGAATACACGCAGCAAGTACTGATTTGCATGCTGCTGATAGCAGATGTCATGAGGAATGCAGAAAATCTTTCATGAACTCTAAAAACACAGTGTAAGCTCAGAAACAAATTTTGCAAATCTTTACAAAAGATGCATTTTTTTGGCTGATATTGATAGCGACAAGAGTAATATCGACAGCATTTGGACATCTGGTCAACTTCACGATATGTATACACAAAATGTAGGTTTACCTTTTGGTAGAAAAACATTCGTAAACAAAGTTATTGACCACCTTCAGGACCATTTGATTGTACTATCATCTCCTGGGGTCGCTAATATTCTAATGACAAAGTCAAAAGCAGCATCGCTTTTTAATATGGACAAAGTTGATGATGAAGACAACATTCACGTAACATGTGTAGGCAAAGGGAGAAATAAAATCTATAGAATAGAATAAGGTTATTTTAAAAAAAGCGGTACACTAGAAAGGGTGTTTAAAGATGTTAGCATGACACTCGGACTTCTACACTCACAAATATCACCATCAATTAATGGTAGACAACCAACTGCTATGATTGGCAATATTGTGACAAGGTGTGTCGCAAGACGGTATACAACAATACAAGTTGATATTGGACTTTTATCAAGGGAACAGAAACTTATAAATCACTTTCATGATAATGGTGTAATTCCACCTATGATGAAGTTCGGAAATGTAAAGTTTCCGCTGCTGCTGCAAGTGATAAAAGCACTGTGAGATCATTATTTTCCAACGCAAACGATGGTCTGATCCAAGTCCCAGCTAACAACTTTGATGCTAATGTTGCATCAAGAAATGGACTGCAACAGACCAATTCTCTAGCAATGATATTGACTACAACCAGAAGTTACAGAACATCAGAGTCCTGAGAAGGCATCTCCAAGATTAAAGCATGGTGAATTCAAAGATGTCGATTTAAATTAAATTTCTGTGAACTTCTATCATGTTCCAAAATTACCTTCAATGCCAACTACAAGTATTAAGCGTGGAGTGTTACGTTTGAAAGTACTTCCTACTCAATCTGCTGTAGTTAGAATTACTCAGGGAAAAAATTGTGATTTCTTGAAAATAATCTTATCAGTGAAAAATGTTCCTGCGTGTTTTGGGTTCAACACAAGAATAGCAGGGAAGCTAGAGAGAGAGTTAAACCAA
Organism: Bythotiara depressa; assembly: GCA_027564595.1. Lineage (NCBI taxonomy): Eukaryota > Metazoa > Cnidaria > Hydrozoa > Anthoathecata > Bythotiaridae > Bythotiara > Bythotiara depressa. Next base: position 10,582 of record JANTOQ010253143.1, on the reverse strand, counting down.
GAACTCGAGCAATGTACACACTTTTAATAGACAGAACACTTTCTGATCCTTCTACCATGCATCTAGAAATAGAAATGATTGAGGCGCAAAGGTTAACCAACCAAACAGATCAAGAATATACAATCTTTACCGAAAATCTACCACGGTACCATTTTCAATGGATATCACTTGGTCATATCCAGGTATGTTCTCAAACTTCAATCCCCATACCGGGGTATGCATTGGTTAATGAGGTTGTAGGAATCGTAAGTGCATTAATGGCCAACAGTGGGCTAGATAATCTATTGAATAGTGCATTTGCTAGTGTTGATAAAATGCTTTCGGGTAAAACATTTCCTATGAATGTTCGAGCATTGCGGTTGGTCGTGGAAGAAATACTTATAAGTTACATTGATGAGTTTTCGTCATACAGCGGCCTTATTGAATTCTTGGATGACACATCTAATCAGAATCCAACAACTAAACACTGGATATAAATTCTTTTCAAGCCTGTTCTCCTCATGGTGATGTATCTTCGAGCAGAAAGAGAAGGTGAATGGAGTCTACATTTGTATGCATGCAAGAAGATGGTTCCATATTTCTTTGCATCAGGTCAAATAAATTACGCATGGTATGGGCTGTATTAATTGACGTGCATGGAGAAATTACCACCTTCTATTTTAAAACCGTTTCTCAAAGGAGAACATATTATGCGCGGCATCGTGAAAGCCTCCGTAATGGTATTTGGTCCGATATGATGATTGAACCCACATTTACGCGATATGGGAAAGGCCCTGATGGTTCAATTGGTATTACGTTGAAACCTGAATCTGTAAAAAAGTAGGAATTAAGTCCACACACTTATTTAAACGTGTTAAAGGATCTCGACAAAGTGAGAGAGAAAAAAAAAGATAATTATCACACATATCATAAAGAATAGCTAGAGATGAGCAAGTCCGCCGTAAGATTCGGGAAACTTTGGAAAACTACACGGATCCATTAGAAAGCAATATCAATGATGCAAATGTTTTGTTCAACATAGTAACACATCAATTCTCTCCGCCTTAGGTACATGTTAACAAAGCATATAATATTGGAAAAGAGCAAAGGAGTAAATGTGAAAAAACCTGGCCAGAAGTACTTCATGGAACAATATTTTAAAAAAGTGATCACAATGCGTGAATCAAAGAACCACACCAAGGTTGAAGTGTACAACACATAAACTGTTTTGCTCGTGTGCTTTGCCTTTTAATCTCCGGTCAAATTAACCTCAGTGACATTTTCAAATACGAGTTATCTCCAGTGCCAATCAGCATGTGTGAAGATTCTAGCGAAGGAAGAAATACGAAAAATAAAACTACACCAAAAGCGTCACTCAAACTAGATATACCTTCAATAAAAAATTTAAAATATCACAAAGTTGTACTTGATGGTTTTGCTATTCCTTGGCTTGTACATTGGTATCAGAAAGGAAGAGTGTATGATTCTGTACAAGTGTTCAAGAAATATGTGTTCAACTGTTTGCGAAACAGTCACGTGTTCTTAGTGTTGGATTGTTATCATGAATACATCATTAAAAGCAACACAAGGCTAGAGAGGGCTGGTGAAATTATATGATCACACAATCTGTCATGAACAACACCACTATCACCTCAACAAAATATCCTACAGTTTACAAAGAGCAAAGTTAAATTAATTGACCAGTTAACTGAAGGATTGTTGCAACAATTCAGTGAAAATAAAATTAAAAACCGATCACAGGATCTGATGATGTGCCAGAGCAAACACAACATTACGTGTTTATAACAATGTGATCTATTGCTGTGGCGCTACTCTTGTAGGCCAGTTAATCAATTAGATTATATTTGAGAACTTTATTTAAAGTTGGTGTTTACATAGCGGTATATATATATAGCACTAATACAAACCAAGTTCAGATCAAAAACTTTTTTCAGATTTCTGTTTACATCGTAATCAAGATGTTAAGATTATAATTATAGACTAGATAAATGTGTTTTTTAGAATAATCGTTTTTATACAAGAAAGCTTTTAGGTAATCGTTCTGTGGCTCCATTTTACCTGAGGGTCGTCTGTATAGACATGTCATGTCACGAGGCTATTACTGGAATTTTATTTTAAAATTTCTATAGTAAGTGATTTACAGCTGGTATCATTCATTCCATTCCAAGTCTTTTCATATCTTGTAATTTAACGAGTCAAATATAAACATCGACACTCCCCCGCCATGGATTTTAGATTCCCGAAGTTTATGTATTACTTTATATCCCGGTAAATCAATTTTTTTGGATCTGTTACCCATGTCTCGGTGATGCATAATCCAGAAAACCTATAATTTAGTGTACTTAACATGTGTTTCCAGTTATATATATTCTTGTTTAGACTCCTAATATTTAAGTGCAAAACCGAAAATGTGTTAGTTTCGTAAGTTGAAGAAAATGAGCATTTGAGTGTATCTCTAAGATCGTCCACGCTATAATAATTTGTATTTAAATATAAACTGTTTGTCTTAATAAAATATAAGTCAGCGTCCACTAAAGCCATGGAGTAAAACATTATTTTCCTTATTAAAGGAAATATAATTTCTGTCAGAGATAGTTGCTCAAGCAGTGACATTGCGCCAAACAAATTAACAGCAATCAGTAATGGCGAAGATAAAACGTGCTGTTGCTTGTTTAGTCATCACGATTAAAACACGAGAAGGTAAAAGAAAAAGAAAAAGTAGTTTATGGCCTTAAGGCTATGGCTGCAAAAAATATATATATATAAATATATATAAATAAATATATATAAATAGTCATAACTGTTAGAATTATTAATAGTTATAAAAAATTGTTTAAAAGGGCTGCTACAGGCACTAAAACACAGTAAAAATTACTTTTTTCAAAGATCAAACGTGTTGTCGGTACATTTGATAATATTTCACGAGACAGAATAAAAAATACAAACCTAGTTGGGTTTTTTCTCTTTCGGGTGAAATACTGTTTACTCTTTCCCCACAGTCTTTCAGGATATTTCAAATAATTTATACATTATAAATTTTTCTGTCGACATACTGTCACAGAAAGGTTTCCGGGTATGTCGACAGAAATATATCCAGTGTAGAAAGGCGTTAAATAATAACATTTTGGATTAAGTCTTCACCCTTATGCAGCTAATATAACCAATTAGAATAGAACTACATCCACTGGAAAATAACAGACTGTCAAAACCATACTTGGAATTCATTTTAAAAATTGTTTGGTCTATCACCCCACCATCTCGCACACTTTTAATTATTTCAACAGGCAAAAATTGGCCGACTTGATTTAACCATTATAAATAAAGCTACTCTAAAAATAAATGAGTCAGGATGACTAATGCAAGTAAATGAGTCAGGATGACTAATGCAAGTGAGTCAGAATGACTCGCTTTGTTGAATCTTGGTCATTTATGTACAAGAAAAGTTAACAATGATACTCTGTAGCAAATGTGCTCACTCATATCTCATGCCAGAGTCTTGTTACATACTTTGTTTGCAATACATTTCAAATTAAACTTGGGGAACTTATACGCTATGATATATTGCCAATTCCAAGACAGCAAGATCTAAATAAAGAGAGCTTACAGTATCTAGCCTACATAAAAGATTCAATATACATAAGGAAAACCACTGTATTGTATTTAATGCAATTGCTGTCAAATAATAATTATAAAGTTTATCATTTTCTTTAACCCATGTCGCATTACGAAACAAATTTTAAAATATAAAAAGTGAATAATTGTTTTAGTGGTGGTACAAATGTTTCAAAACAAACTGCAAAGGTTACAAACAATGTTATATATTCCAACTGTGTACTACATAACAATGAAGCTAGTTAGCTACATTACTGCATCTATCCGTATATGTGTTGGTGAGGTAAAAACTTTACCACATGATGTACATAAAAAAACAACTATCAAATTTATTTTTGCACAGCCGTAACTGTAATAAAACATTTAATAAATAGATATATGCACTGGCAAGGCATACGACACTATTAAATGTTTTATTCTAATACATTTGTAGCAAGAAACATTAAAAGTTTATGCAAATAGACAGGCGGCTGGGAGGTATAGCTAAATTTTTCGGTTTTGAAGTAAACTTTCAAGGTTTCCTGCTGGTGGTATTGATGTTTCAAAGCAGGCATTAAAGTTTGCGAACAATTTTATTCTACATCTGTATAAAGGGATTAAAGTAGCTGCAATACAAAAACTACTGAACTGAGCTAAAAGACATTATTTAGTTAGCAGAACAAATTGTCTAATAATGGGTGGCTAAGTTCCCCTTCAAAATGCAGCTAGCTAGTTCCGTTGTGCACACCATTTACCAGAGAACGTGGGGAGACATTCTACTCTGTACTACAAGGGTTTCACTACATTTAAATAGGTGAGGAAAAAGATAACTAGCTAGTACGGAGACCAAAAACATAACTAGGAAAATGATATAGCTAGCTAGCCATAGCTAAACTAGCTAGGTACCAAAATAGCGGGTATCAGTATTTAAGTCAAAAATAGATAGCCAGCTAGCCACGATATGACAGTCACAAGGTATCTCTCAAGGTACAGCTAGGTGTCGCTAGCTAGCCAGATAATTTCTTCTTAAAATGGTTTTATTTTCAGTCTGGGGCCTAACTGAAAAAGACTGAAAGATGAAGTATATATAATATAATAGTATACTAACCAAAGTTTTAAACTTTATAAGATCATCCAGCTACCAGGAGACAGACAGCCTTACTGCTTGCTGCTCTAATAAACCCACATTCAATATGGAGCATTATTTTGATTTTCCGATTCGATACTTTTGCGATGAGCTTAGTACTTCATTTCCGTTACTTATAATACGGAAAGCCTTTATTTCGTGCGCATTATCTATATTCAGTCAACTACGTATTATATGCAACGAGAAACGAAATACTAAACCGCCAGTTTGATGACGTCACATATGTAAGGAATGGAGCAGGAAAGGCAAGGAAAGGAAAGGATGGCCGACCGTTTTAATAATCTGCTTCGCTTCGCAGACGCAGATTAATAAGAAGCAAGAATAGACGTGAACATCCAATAAATTATTTAAGTATTCTATAAAGTATACACCTGCTTTTCTTTTTATAACCATAAGGTTTATCAGCATGGCATACTCATCGAAAGAAAAAGTGTGGTGCACGTTACTGAGGCTCAAATTGCCATGAAAATTAAGTATATATTAAGCATATTGGCCATGCTGAAACCTTATTTACATGCAAGAATAACAAGAAACGCCGTGCGCTTGAACATCAATGGATACTGAAGCCATGCGATTGTAGAATAGACTACTCTCTCAGTCTAGCAGCGGGTCATGATCGTAAAGTGACGTAAACAAGAAAATCCGAGATCCAACTAAGAACTAGTCTACTGTGATTAGGATGAAGGTGAAAAACTTTTCAATTAAATAGCAATAAAGTAGTTGTCACGGTTATGACGTCAATTCGGTGAAATTGTGGAAATTATGATTCATGGCAATATGTTTGATCAAGTGTGGCATGTTTAACAGTTTTTTCTTTAACTTTAGCGCATTAAAGTACATTTCAGAATAAACCTTTGCAAAAGTTGGGTCTTGGTTAAATTATAATCGGCACGGGAAAAATAACCGAAATGATTTTACCAAACAGCCGATATGCTTCGTATTTGTTGGGTGTCATAGGCAATGAGAAATATAGCCAGGAAGTGAGTTAAAATTGCTGACGAAGTGTTTTCCCCATGAAGCGTAAGTCTTCCCAATTTTTTCCGGGGGAATGCCTAAATCTAGTATGCTTTTATCAATGTTTTGTTGTGATAAATGTACCCTATCATATGGTCCTACTATATGCCAAATTTAGTTAGGCTAGCCGCAACTTTAATAAGATTACACATTTTTTTAAAGTGCGTAAATTTTACCCCATCTGATATATTATAGACATATATATATACAGTTCCATGACAGCAAGATCTAAATTAAGAGCTTAATTATTTTATCGCACATCAATGTTTTTACATATAAGAAAAAAACCGTATGTATATATTTCATTGCAATTGCCATCAAATAATTATGATAAAGTTTATTGGATTAATTAAAGATAATCCTTTTACATAAATAAAACATTGCGTTTCAGCAGCAACGGTTTTCATCAGTAACACATGGCCACAACAATAAACTTACTAAGAAGAACAGGTCCCTTCTAAATCGATTCAAATTCAACTCAAAGGTTGGATAAAAAATGCAGTAAACACGCTGTTCTGTTTCCGATTTAGTCTTTAAGTCTTTTTGTTTATAAAGCATCTTTGATCTTTGATTAATTAGGAAAATGATTATCAAAATAATTATCAGAATGAGACAAAGTGAGGATTTTTGTACATTGGCACATAAGCAACCGTAATCATACAGCACGGGTGCAAGTAGGGGATGCCTCGCTTGCCTAAGAATGAGATATAGTGGGACTTTGAGAAGTCTTGTAATGGAAAAATCAACGAATTAAGAACACTCTCTGTTATTTCTGACTAATATACACTTGCAAGAATAACTCGAGGGAGCATGAAAAAGGGCCTAAAACCGCAAAAGTCTCAAATATTTTGTGTAGGGTTGTAGCTAGCTATTATCTATCTTTCTGTACCAGTGTTATAATTTGCTGCACGACCCTCGTATATACATAAACAAAACAGACTTTCACATTACTTTTGCATGACTGTAACTTTAACTAGTAATAGCTTAAGCTAAAGGTGCCCCCGTCTTAAGAATAACTTAAAAATCACAAAACGGGAAGGTCAATTCTCATGAAATATAAAATTAATTAAATAGAAAAGGTTTATGATCATACTGCCATGCGATCCATAGGATAATTGATACGAAGTTAATTCCACTTAATGAAATTATTTACTGCCAAAGAACATAAACAGGAACAGATTGTGAAGTACAGTGAACTCTCCAATTTGCTGACACATCTAATTAACGGACAAATTTCCTTGCACCGTCATAGTTCCTAATAATGTCATCTTGCCAAAAGGAGGACCTTTTAAATGCACATACTGGTCAGTAAAATACATGTATGCAGTAACAATTACTGGCAAACATTTTTACCCTACACTCTGAAATAGATTAGAAATTTCCCCTTATCGAGTAGGGTTGACACCCCTGACTCCCCGACTCGAAAGATCAGAAGAAATTTGTGAATAATATAGTAGAGATTGCTCTACTACATTAAGGTAGTAGAAAATGTTGAGACTAGAAATATATGCGAGATTTATTTTTACGATCTGGCCTCTTAGAAATCATGAAATTAAACGAGATTTATTTTTTGCGAATTACTCTCTGTAGCATAAATATACTGAATTTATTTTTGCGATTAAGGCCTAATTCTCGAAAAACGTTCTGGTCGCAAAAATCTCTACTTTAATATACATTATGGATACATGAATCAAAAAACGTTAAATCAAACAAATTAGAAAGAACATTCTGTCCAATGTTAACTATAAAGTGTCAACAGATTATTTTGTTCAAAAGTTCTATCTGAGTTATCTCAGAAAAATGAAATGACTTAATCGAACGACTAAAAAAAAACAAAAAAACACAAGCCAATCTATAGAAAATTGCCTTAAAGGAACACTAAAATTGGTTTCCCACTATTATTGCTTTTTGAGTGCTATTTCAAACCTTATTCATTGTGTAACCCATATGAAAAGTTGCAACATAGAAATGTAAACTAAGACAGACTCCATGTACAGTTGTTTCTGTAAAGAATGAGAATACAAATACATAGCAGTCACTCATTTTAAAATAGAAGCTTTAAACCTAATAAAAATTAATTTAATTTAAACAAACAAACAGTTGAATAACAACAGTAAATGTTTAACAGTACCCTCTGCTGTAGTTTTTATCATTAAGCATATTAACAATGGTAGTAGAAAACGTATCCTCTTTTTTGAACACCTCTATAAATAAATGTCTATGTAAATCACAAGGTGAATAACAGAAAAGGGTTGTTAAGCTAGTTGCGTTTAACAAACGTACCTAAACAAAAGAAAATATACTATATCAGTGTAGCCAGGAGTTCCCAGCTTTTCCTCTCTTCTAATCCAAAAATATAAAGGTAAGGTTGGAGAGAACAGAGCTGGGTGCCAAACCATCTTGTCAACCGTCATTTTGGGAAAACTTCGAATTTGGATAAGCCAATCAGCGCAGTGTATCTGAGAGTTCGCTTAAAAATGGCAGAATACACTCAAAGAAGTAGACGTTTCAATTTGAAACATCTGGGTGCATCGGCACAATTTTGAAACATTCGATGTTTCATCTTGAAACACTTACTGCATCAAAAGGATGCATATAGCTGCATCAGGATTTTCTGCCAAGTTAATATAACCTTTGATGCACCTGATGTTTCAAAATTTTAAGGTTTCGAAACACCGCGTGTTTCAAGATAGATTAACGTTGAAAGATGGCAATGTGCGTTGAAAGATGTTTATTTTTTCAAGTAGTATAATTTCTTCTTCGAGTTTTTCGGTGTTTTTGAAGTCCTCGCGAACTACCTCATCTTTTTAAAAATACTGATTCGACACTTCTGGAAAGACTGCCAAGGTGAGCATTTTGTCGTCACCATCAGCTATATCAAGCTCTCTTGCGAACCTAAAGCCAGCTTCTTTACTAAAAGTCAGTGTTAACATGTATTACATCGGAGAAACGTTTGTTCTACTAAAACTTCGACCCTCTTATTACAAGAAGGATTCGAATATATTGGGAACATTCTTATTGATATAGAAAGTATATATGCACGGTGGATAGTTGGTGTTATTTTTGCTTTCGCATCAGCTTCCTATTTGTTCAAATCTGATACATCAACCAGTTGGGTGCTTTAGTGTCAATCTGAGCCTAGAATAAATAGACATAATAGGAATATACTGTAATTTTGGCGATCCAATATACCTAGACATTCATCCTATCATAGATCATAATGCATGTCTAGAGTACAGAGCTAGAAAAATATGCCTCCAAATCTGTTAAGTATTTTGAAAATATACAATAGCTCAACTATAAGAAACAATCAACGGCACAAGAAAACACTGATGGCCGATGCAAGCAAGTGTTTTGAAAATGTCTTGTCTGACAAAATTGATAAACATTTTGAGTAACACGAAAATACTTCAGCTTCAGGATTTTGTTCTGCATTATTTTTGGATGTCAGTTCAGAAATCAGCTTTCCTTTTCTTTTATTTAAATTTCTCTTTTCCTAGCATCTAGAAAAGTTGGCTAGAATATCTGATTCTAACCTGCAAATATTAGCCCTTAGCTAGAATGTCTAATCCTAACCGTTAGAATTTAGGAGCCAGAATGTCTGATTCTTACCAACTTTATTATTTCTCCATATAATCAAATGCCTAGAATAATTTTTTGAAGCAATGGAAGCAATGAATAAGATGATCCTTACGATAATCCTAGATTTTAGAAACTTACATATTTTCTTCTTTCTTCCGCTTCTTGCCTTTCGCTGAATAGACTATCGTTCAGGCGGTCCCAAGGCTTGAACACGAACGAGGTCCTGATGATGTTAGCGGTATTTACAATTCTGCAAATCACCTTTGTCTTGATTCCGTAAAATATACACTGCGTCTTACAAAGACAACCACGGGTAGTTGCTCGAACTTCAGCTTCAGGTAAATCTCCTCGGGGGCGGGACTGTCAATATGCCTCCTCAGGAGCGCTCTGGCGCCCATTACGGGGCACAAAACATTTTAAGATAGATATATGCACTGTGAAGGCAGGAAAAAGTTTTTTTCTGATACAGCCGGTAAAAAATATATATAAAGGTTTATATATACGAAAAGATAGTTAGCTAGCCACGAAATGACAGTGGTGTACAAGTGTGGAGGATACTGCTCCCTCTACTACAGTGGCTCGCGGTACATTTAAATCAGGAAAAATTAGCTAGAGCCATGAAATAACAGTAGTAAGATGTGTGGCTAGGAACCTCCAAAATGTAATGTATTTGTTCTTGAAATAGCTTTATTTACAGAGGACTTCGGCTGTAACAGGAAGGTGCATTCACTTCACTGTGAGATAAAGGGTCGGTTTTATCGCTACTAGGGGCTAGCTATAAAACGGCAATTTTTTAGCTGGTTTTAGCTAGCTAAGTACATTACAGTATATTCTACAACAACTAACTATACTTGGACTGGTGGAATGAATGTATAAAAACTTAGATAACTAGCTACCTGCCAACAACAACACTTCTTTCAAGTATTTAGATAAAGTGAAACCAATCTGAATAAGGCTGGATAGTGCCTATAATAGATAGCTGAATAGTGTCAAGAATATGCCTGAACAGTAACAAAATAAGGCGGCTGACCAGTGTTAGCAAGATCTGTAGCTGTAGCTAGCTAGCTAAAGAGATGCAACTTGCAGCTACTCAACTATATCCCAGTCACTGCAGAGATATTTATGCCACAGTCTTGTGTATATCAGTGATATTTTTATTTTAAATATTTTGACGAGTTATACTTTTATTTTGTATATTTGATTTTATGGGGAAGAACCGTATTGTATTATATGGAACCTAAATAAACG
>JANTOQ010253142.1:0-23169 GCA_027564595.1 Bythotiara depressa | reverse complement strand
CAGTGTGTATAGAGTATTAATTTTACTTTTCATATTTTTAGTAGTTGTTTATTTATCTTGTATAAATTATATATATATATATATATATATATAAAAAATAAAAATAAAAAAAATAAAAAATAAAGCAGCACTAACGGAACTGATACCACCTACTCAAGTACACAAAATTCATAGAACATTACATTTTATTCTCACCTTATAAATAACACTATGACGAAAGACCAACAAAATGTTTTTTTTATATTGTATGTGCATTGCAGAAACTTTGATTATTTTGTGAGGTATACTCCTTAACCATAATAGCGAAATGAGAGTGTCTCTTTTTATGCCTGTAATAAAAAATACTACAAAGCTAAATAACGTCTCTATAAAGGAAGAATCTACAAGAAGAAAGCCGAAAATGAGAGAAAAAGGAGAGATTTCACACAAAAAGTAAAATGTAATAGCATTTAAGTTTCTAAATCCCAAGATTTGCATTTTCCAATATTACACTCACAAACCAAACAGTAAGGCCGTTTAGTTGGATAGTTACGCTGTTAGTACAAGTAGGCTGGTACTAGAGTGAAGTTACTTCATTAGTTTAGTGAGGGTGAGTGGGGCCATCTTAATACACCTTTCTCCAGTCATGATAGTTATAGCCAGAGAAAGATATTTATGGAAGTTAAATACCACATTTAAACATTGTAGTATGCTTCTTTTTATTATTATTATTTTTTATTTATTATTTATTTAGTAAGGAGGGGAGTTACATCCATCCCTACTTGTTAGAGTGGCAGTGAATGAGAAAAGAACCTCCAAGTCTCTTCTCACTCACATGTGGTTTATTAATTTATAAAAATGTTTGTTTTCTTCCTTAAATACTATGCACTTCTTCTATCTGTCTTACACATATCTTTATACTTTTCTCAACAACAAAATATCTCAATTATATCCTAAATCATTCACAACTTGTAACTGTTGCATACATTATGCTCGTCCAGCATCTTAATTATTCCTGAAATAAATTATGTTACTATTAAAATTATGAGGTAATACTGTAAACAATGTATTTTTTGTGTTTATGGTATGAAGCTGATATAAAGTATTAATTTTACTTTCCATTTTTAATTTATGGATAATTGTTACTGTAATAATGATGTGGTTAAACAGTCTAGACAGGTGATGTCCAAATGTACATCGTTTCTATCTAAATTGTCATTATAGAACAATCGGTATGGGTGGTAATACTACCTTTATGTACCGACTAAATTTGATTTAGAAAAGTAAGTAACCGTATAATTTGATTTAAAAGAATTATTTCTGTTTTGGCTGTTTGAGTGAACCGCAACCACCAAGATGTTTACGTTTTTATAAAACACATCAAAGAAATCAATATCAAGTTTTTATCCATGTTTTCAACTGCAGCAATGTCAGCAAAAACAGAGAGATTTCTGTTTTGGCTGTTTAAGTGAACCGCAACCATGAAGATGTTTACGTTTTTATAAAACACATCAAAGAAATCAATATCAAAAAGGATTTCATCCGTGTTTTCAACTGCAGCAATGTCAGCAAAAACAGAGAGAAAACATGTGGAAAACAAATGTTTATTCGTACATCATCAGATGCTTCTATATTTTTTATCCCACTACGACAAAATCTAATTGGATTGTTGCAAAGTTAAGGGATGAACTGGATAATCATGTTGCTTTATAAATAATTAATTGATTGATTAGTTAAAAAATTTATTGAGCTTGGTTTCTGTCCTTAAAAGAGATAGACCACATACAAGCTGCTAATGAACTTGATGTCCTTAATTTCCTTAAAATTCTTTCCTTATAAATCATTGTGAAACGCTGTCAGTAAAAATCTGAATTTCTTTTGTTAGTAGGAATTTCTCACTTGATCCACAACTATAAAATGCTGAAAATAGTCCTTGATTTTTTGTAAACAGCTGTTGTTTACAAGTACGTCCCTAAGTGGGAAATTCCTTTGTTATGATGATTTTGGACATCACAGGCTTTCATGTTATATTTAGTTAAGACCGTCCCTTAGCAATAGGAAGTCTTTATTCCTATACTAAGCCACATGAAATAGATTGTTTATTTTTATCTTTCTAAATTAATAAAGTACTAAACTAATCCTGTGTTACTGGCTTCTTTATTTCCTTTTATAAATTCTTGATATGTAATTTGAGCTTTAATTTCTTACATATTAGTCAATTTATTTACTGGCTTTATACATTTTTGTTTGTAAATTCCTTACATGGAATTTGAGCATTATTTTCTTGCATAATATAAACCAATGCTAGTTGTTACAACTTCAAATATTTTGTGCAAGTTGTAGATATTTAACGTTTTAATGCATAGTGTCCCCGGAAAGAAATGAAATCATTTGTCATTTCTTTGCTATTTTGCTTTTTGCAGGGGGTTAATTATTGGAAATGTAATGCAAAATAAATTTGTTAAAAGCTGATAAAACTTCCTGGTTCCTCATAATATCATAAAGGTTTCCTATGGGAAGTTTAATACCCCCTGCTCTATCATAATATCATAAAGGTTTCCTATGGGAAGTTTAATATAACCAGGAGGTACGCTAATGAATTAAAGTGATTTTCCCAAGTTTTTTCTATTTTCTATTCAAAGAAAACTTTTCTTGACCAATCAAAGTTATTGCACAATTTTAATGTGGTGGAAATCTGCCTTAGTTTTAAATTTTATATTCCAAGAAAAATTATCTTGCCAATCAAAGATATTGCATAATTTTTATGAAGAAATTTTTTTAAGCAAATGAACATCTGGCTTATATTTTAATGTTTAAACCATTATCAGTGTTTTTGGAAATTTATGAGAAGAGAGATTACTGTGCTATAATATCTTCATTTTGTCCTTATATGTTCCTATATTATATTTATTTCTGTAATATTATACATTTCTATATTTCTGTCACATTGTTGTTGCAAAATTAACACCCGTTTTCCCTGTTGTTGTTAGATGCTAATCATGTGAGAAGCTACTGAAGCATGACTAGCCATAACGGTTTGGATACAATACTAAATAACTAGCATCAGAGCTTAATCATAAGATAGTCCTCTTCTTGTACTGATACATACAACCCACTAAACTGAATGCGATCCCCTTCTCCTGCATGGATTATCATACAGGTGTAAGAGCTCTATCCACTCAAACATATCTACAGCATAAGACGTAGCTGTCATTAAATTGTGGAGAAATAGCAGTGTTTGTCATCAACATTATTATTTTTACTTGCCATGCATTTCCAAAATAGTTCTGATTCAACTAAAAAATACCTGAATATCCTGCATAGTAAAACAACGTCAGTTGTAACCACACTGTAATAAAAAATATGCATTAATATCTGAGAATTAGGATCAGCTCTGTGGGGGAGAAAAGTAAAAAAGATTAAACTTTCTCCCACGTAACATTGAATACCATTAAAACCCAGCTTTTATATGTAGCCTGAAAACTCTTCAATTGTAAGGTAACCTCTTTGGATGAGGGTGTTTACTCAAATTAGTTTCTGTTACAAAGTCCAGATATATCTTGTGATAGTGTTGGCGTGATGACACCTCTTTTCAGTCTTGTTGTATGTTTAATCAAGCTTTTAGTTGGGTGCCTACATCCTTCTTGAAGATTAATTTATGTATATTGCATGTACATGTGAAAGATTAGGGAAAATGTCATATTTCTGGCAGAGATTCTTCCTTATCACTGAACATGCAATTTTTAGCATGCAACCAACCAGCTTTCTTTCCAGACAAATTCATATTTAATGCATAGGCATACCTCCTGGTTAAATTTAACTTCTCATTAGAAACCTTTATAATTTTATGAGGAACCAGGGGGTTTTATCAACTTTTACCAAATTTCATTATCAAATAATTATCACCCTAGGAAAAAGCAAATAGCAAAGTAATGTAATGTGCATCTAAAGAGTTAAGAGTGAAAGTAACTCATTTTGTGTAACAACATTTTAATAATACTGTAGGTTCTGTCCAGAAGACATTGATACAGGAGGTGCATAGATACAGGGGGTTATGATTATGTCAAGAGGGTACATAACACTGTTGAATAATTGTTTGTTTTTTAACGTCAGCTGGATTTGTAGCAGGAGACTATAGTCTATTTTTGTATTTATTTATATAATTGTTATCCTAACATAACTGATTTCCAGTTATGTTTTAGTTTTCATTTTTATTATTTTACATTTTATTACATCAAAGACTATTTACATTTCTTTGTTTATACTATTTAATGTTTGTGCAGAGCCTTGTTTTGTACATGCTTTTAAATGTACTCTTACTTCTTTTTACAGCTTGAATGTGGAATTCTAAGTGGTTTGGCATTTTTATTTGTAACATTGTTTTTATATCTCAACTAACCCCTTACCTGCTGTCGCAAGCAGGGAATAAAATAAACATTCATTTCTTTGCAGTTTTGCTTTTTCCAGGGGTAAAGTATTAAAAATAAAAGGCAAATAAAACAATACCTCCTTTTTTGTAAACTTAGCATTGGAAATCTTTCTAATTTTTTTAAAGAATCTGGGATTCTTACCAGATTTTACCAAATTGACATTGAATTGCCTGGAAAAGTCAGGAAATTTCAAACTGGAAATGTTTTGTAATGTCTATATTATGTTCATTAATATTTTTATGTTTGATATGAATATAAAAAATATGTCTATTCACATTCTGTCAGGTACAACAAAATCATAAATGTTTTAACTGTGTTTCTCACTGTGTATTCCGTTCAAACAGAGACGTGTTATGTTTTTAGGAGGACTTAGTCCAAAACTTCCAACTTACGAAAATAATTATCTCATAATGGACCTGCCAACCCTTCAATGCATAAGCATACCTCCTGGTTATATTAAACTTCTCATTGGAAACCTTTATAATTTTATGAGGAACCAGGGGGTCTTATCAACTTTTACCAAATTTGCATTACATTATATTTCCAAAAATTAACCCCCTGGAAAAAGCAAAATAGCAAAGAAATGGCCAATTATTCTATTCATTTCAGGGGGGAGGGACACTGCATTAAAGGATGACTGGGACAAAAATTTATATTACTGTTAATTGATCTGCTAAAGTGTTTTTTGCTTAAAACCATGCTTTCTATAACGAGCGTGATAGGAAGATGTTGTTTAGTAATAAGGAAGATGATCTTAAGTTTTTATTACCTTCATTTCTTAAAACTTTCCTGTAGGATAATTACTTTATAATTACTAGCCACACCCTTACATTAGTATCTACTGATAAATAGAGACCAACAATTCCTTGTTAGCTATCATTTGATGGTAGTATTTCGAACATTTCGAACATTAATGCCCTCCTGCAGTTAGGAGAACTAGAAAACAATAAAGTTGCCTACTGCAATAGAGAAGGTTAGGCGAGCTTTTATCATTTTAAGTTAATGCATACAAGAATAAAAGGGAAGTGTTGTAGGATGTTTTTGTACTTATGTTTATCTTTTTGTGCCATAAAATATTTTTATCATTAGTATAAGTGAGTGTGAAATGAATTTTATTTTATTTTCACTTACTCTAAGCTATCAGGGTGTTCATAATTTGAATGTTTAACCCTTTAATGCATATTTTTACCCCCTGAAATGAATCAAATCATTGGTCATTTCTTTTTGCTATTTTTATTTTCCAGGTGGTTAATTATTGAAAATATAATGTAAAATAAAGATTTCTGATTGGAAGATTAATATAGCCAGGAGGCATGCATATATGTATTAAAGGTTAATCAACGGAATATTTGATTTCACCAATTGCTTCACATATTAGAACATCTGAATGTACTAGTTGCATACTAGAGTAACTGGGCATAGATTTGTGTGTATTAAAGCAGGAAAAGAGAAATGGTAGACATCTCAAAGGTTATAAATAAAATGTTTTCCTGTATGTTTGCTCTCTTCTCTTCACTAGCTTTTTGTATAAAACATAAATGCTCATGCAGGAAAACAAGGGAAAGTTCAAAGAGATGTTAAATCTTAAAAAGTAGACAAGTTGTAAACAGCATGGAGACTTTGGAGCACAAATAACAAATATTAATAACACATTGTTAATCACCTTTTAGGCAGCAGAATGCAAACTTGCAAAACTTAAAGATAAAGCTTAATAATGAAGTATGATTTTTATTACTATACGTGAAGCAGCCAACAAACTAAGAAAGAGATTTGTTATAATTTGTAATTCAAGTTAGTACATTAATAATGATTCCTGGAATTTAAATTCTCATGCAATCTTCCTTTCTGTGGCCACCCTGAAATATACATTCTAACACCCTGAATGGTCAATATGAAGTTTTTTTAGTATCTTGAAAAAAATGGTGTTGCATGTTATTATCGAACCCAAAAAGCTCTGTTTACTATATTTCAAGTTGATATATCATTTAAAAGACTTACCAAAATAACCAAAATATTATTTGATTTAAAAAAGAACAGAAGAAAGAAACTAACTCCAAAACTTCTGGGTCATTCTTTTTAAAAGCTTCATGAAAATTGTTTGTATCAGTTGCATCCACACGTTAATTTTGTCTTTTGGGTCTGAATGAAAAATGTGCCATCTGTAGTTTTACAGGTTAAAAGGGCCCTTTATTTGACAAATCAAACCCAGGCCTTTTCATGCTACAATATGCAACAATTTACTTCAATATATACTTTATTTTATTTATTTATTATTACATTTCATTTGACATATAGACAGTTGTTTTGTTACAATCTCTTATAATTTTTCATTGTGAAGCTGGGATTTAGTACCCACTTCAATTAAAGTGGAGAAATTTATATGGAAATATTAACCAGCAGGATGCAAATTTGGTTCCGGTTATTTCTACTTATTGAGAGTCAACTGTATACGTTTAACCCTTTACTGCCTGCATATTCCCCTGTCTGTTTTAAATTTTTATGGAAACCTTTATAATTATAGAAAAACCAGGGGGTCTCATCAACTTTTATAAACTTCATATACTTGAGGTACAGAATAACTGAATGAGACACTTCCTTAATATTAATCCTTTTAATGCATAAGCATACCTCCTGGTTATATTAAACTTCCCATTGGAAACCTTTATAATTTTATGAGGAACCAGGAGGTCTTTAGGAACAATGGTTTAATTCCTTTCCAGGACTCTATGCATTAAAGGGTTGATAATAATATTATATTATTATGATTAAAATAAAATGAAAATGGATTTGATGTGGCGAAAATAGAAAAAGATAAAACCATTAGCTTAATTAACATAATTAACGCATACGGTATTTTCTCATCACTGTATGTGGTTTTGCCCTTTTTTCCTTTTTCTTTTAAACTCCTTTACATTTTGGCATTCTTTATTAACTTAGTTGTATAGGACTTATTTGAGCGGCGGCAACCTTACTGTGAGTCGATTAGTAATAATTTGTAAGTACTTCAAGAATTAATCAGCCTAGTGTTGTATATTATGATTCATTAAATTACTATGACTAACTATTTCCTATTCTTCCCTCTTATTTTTCCCTCAAACAGATTTCCTCTATTACCCCCTGATAATATTTATTTCCTCAAGTTTTTGTTCCCAGGGTGTTTCTCTGAATAATAACTCGCTAGTATTAAGACGCCTAAATTTAATGACATAGATACAATTTTGTTGTTACAGCCTGTTTGAAATACAAAATAAAGGAATCCGAGTTTGTGGTTCTTTACCTACCATCCCTGTAGTAACATCAGACATACCTATTAGGATTGGTTTCCATTAAGACATCACTGGCTTATCTTATTTACAATATTGATTCTCATTGACGTATATGTAAGTAGATATAGATTTTTTAGTTTCATAATGCTAAGAGACAACCTAATTGTCATCAAAGCTAATCTGATTTATATTATAAGTTACACTTATCTGTTAATCTGATTGTAAAATCTTTCTGAAAGAATGTAATTTTATGTTCCCTATAATCACTATAAAACAAAAACAACCAGGTCTCATTATTGTTTTTATACTGCCATTATAGCATAGAGAAACCAGGTCTCCCTAGCCAATATGTCTGGATTAAATTAGTGAAACAGTATTGTATAGAATAACATCATAATAACGTTCTACCATACTGTCATCATAAGTCATGCTACATTAAATTTATGGCAAGCCGCTACACCATATTATTTTAAAATATGCAAAGAGATATCTTTCTGACCTGGATACTTACTATCAAAACAGGGGGGTTATAAAAATAAACATCTCCAGTGTTGACATAAATGTTGTATATAGGTGTGTGCATGTTTTTCCTACACAAAAGGTCATGTACAGTTTTTGTTGATCTGTTAAGGTGGCACGTGTCACATAGACTGATCCTTCACATTACTGAAAGATTAAAAATGTATTCATAAATAAACAGACTTGTTTGTTTAAAAAATGTTTTAGATTCTCTCTTGTATGGATTTTTCAGTTTCTGTTTAGTTTCTTTATGTAATGCGGGAAGACAAACAAGAATTCTTTAGTTGATGTTAGGGGGTTAACATATTTTAACTTTGTTATAAAACAGGGGGGTCATTATACTGACGACTAAACAGTTCTTTTGTTGTTTCTGTATAATAGGCAATTACATCTGCTTAACAACATGTATAAAAGGCATTATTAGAGAGGTATTTTGTCAGTTAGAATGAAGATTGCTGTCAGTTAACCACCACTGAATATTTGTTAAGACGGATCCTGATATTGAATTAACCTGAAGTAGTCAGCAAGAAGGTTACTTGATAAGTCACATTGAAAAGAGTTATATGTTTGATTAAGAAACAGAAACAGTGAGACATTTGTTGTATCTTGATATTGCACAGCCAGGGAAGATTAATTAATTGGTGCAGAGGAGGAAACAACCGTTAGAGCTGATTCGTAAAATCTGTTAAGCAAATAAAAACATTGTTGCTGTTGTTTTGTAGTAGATGTTATAAACCAAATCCTTAATACTGTAAAGCTGAACTTTAAGAAACATGTGGCAGCCTTTGATCGTATTGTGTTTGCTTTTAACTTTGGTTAGCAGAACAACTTCATTGTATATACGAAGAAAATTTATGAAAACTTTGGAAAGAGATTTACATGAATATGATGCTATGCTGGAGTTTTATAGAAACAGTGAAAGTGGACATAGAAACATTCTCAAAACTCGAATAAATGTAAAAAACTCAGAAATGGTTACTAAAGAAGGAGGTAAATATAAACTTGTTCCTGACAGTAAGAAAGAAACTGAAGATAAAAACATTCGTAGTTTATTTGCAAAACATGTGACTGAAGCAGTTAGAAAAATCAACAAACGCCAGAAACATAAGCATCCGAGTAGAAGAAATGTGATATTATCGAGTTTTACTATTTCATTAAATCAAGATGGAAGTAAAACAGAAAAAAAGATTCTTATTTTTAAAGGTGGGAAAAAACAAATCGTACCAGTTACTGAAGTTAATCCAGGACATATCCACGGATGGTGGGGTTAAATAGTGATATACAACAAATAGCATCTTCGTTATATTATCCTGATAAAACGTTTCTTTACGTATATTATAAAGAAAAGAAACATATATATTTTAATGCAGATTTAATTTATTTCAAAAGGAACGTATTTTATTATTATAAACAGATGAATATATATTATATGCACAAGTAAATAATTTGTTTGTAGTTTTTTGTCTTTGTATTTACCTCAACTCTCTTGCACACATTCTTATGTTGTGGTGACCTGTTTCGTTGACTTTTGCAAAATGCATCATGGTAATAAAATTTTTTAAACAAATTGTTTATTTTAATGACTGGCAAGGTCCGTCAAGATCTCTGTATTAGTAGTTGTTTCTGGCCATATAAATTTTACAATGTATTAAATAAACAAATGAAACCATTATAAACGTGTAAGGATAAGTATCCACTGGTAATTGTTTTCTTATACATTATTTATTCAGTTTGTGTTTTTGAAAAGTTGATCATTGTCTTAAAAACATTGACCTCGTTAGGTTTATTCCTTCCATGAAAATGGAATAACTCAATAAAAAAGATTCTCAGCCTTTGTAAATAACTTATTCTAGAATGTTTAAAATGCTAGAAGGCGTATAAAATTGTGTTGAAAAGTAGTCCCAGCATTATTGTAAGTGCTTTAAATTACTTTCTTCAAGAATGAGACATTTCTGAAATTCCTTTTATTCATGTGGACAAAATGAGTATAGTTTAAATTATTTTAACATTATTTAGCCAAATTCCTCATTTCCTCTTATATAATTTTTCTAAGTAAGTTTTAATTCCAAAGTATTCAATGAATATAACAACTTTTGAAGAATTCTATTCATGTTCCACATTTCTGTCTAGTGATGACAAGGTTTAATTTTGGTTATCAACAGCTTGTCACAATGTTTAGGCTGTCATCAAGCAATGATATGAAATTATAATCAACTATTATAACGGCTAACAACAAATTATTTTTTTTTGTATTAAATTCAAGGGAGGTTATATAAGGTTGTAAGAGGTTGTATAAGGTTATAAGTATGTGACCACTTTAATAAAAAAACAGACCAGCACACAAAGAAATACTCTGGTGACGTTATTTTTCACTGTTTAAATACAAACAATGAAATTTGACTGGACAAGTAAGAGAAAGTACAAAAGAGTGGTTGCTGTTTATTTTCAAGATGTTGACAGTACAAATATGGAATTGTTTACATTTTTTATACAACAAAGAGATGAAGATGGTCAAGTGGGTTTTAAAAATGACATATATATTTATAGATGTTTTAAAGATGGTTCTGTGTAA
Organism: Bythotiara depressa; assembly: GCA_027564595.1. Lineage (NCBI taxonomy): Eukaryota > Metazoa > Cnidaria > Hydrozoa > Anthoathecata > Bythotiaridae > Bythotiara > Bythotiara depressa. The sequence goes on along the minus strand of JANTOQ010253142.1, from coordinate 12,403 downwards.
AGTTATATTTAACTCTTCAGAAAGAAATAAGTAAATAAATAAAATAAAATAAATAAATATATGATTTCAACTGGCAAGTTGAATAGAACAATTATCTTTCAGATAATGTTTATAGTATAATTAATGTTGGACAGGATCACAAATCCTCTTTCATCAGGATCATACTTAAAGTGATAAAAACATTTTTTAATAATAATAATATTAATAAAAATAATGCTTTAATTATTTCAATTTGTCCAAAATATTTTCATCAGATGAATGTGATAAATCAATAAATTCAATAAGATAATTAAATAAACATACTTTGTAAAAGAGAATACCAACAGCTAAGCATTATGTATAGACAAATGTGTAGAAAATTATGTTTTTTACAAGCCTTGTCATGTATGCAATACCACATGCATCCACTGAAATTTATTTATAAAATATAAATTTATTTGTTGGCAAATGTTGCTTAAACATGTTTCAGTGTTAACCTAAGTAGGTATACATTAGTCCCACCCCCTGCCATGGTGATCTAAAGCTTATAATTATAGGGGGTAAAATAAGATACTTGAATGTGATTTAATATAAAGAACTGAGATATTTTTAATCACATACCAGCTGGAAGAAATTGTTTCTAATGGAGGGGTGGGTAGGCAACGTTTGAGAATTATAAAGATGCTTTTAAGAAATGAAAAATACAGCAAACAAGATTCCGTGCATTGTGTTCTATTTTTATTTCCAAGTAGTATTTTGACTTGATCACTGTTTCTATTTTCATATTCACCATAATTACCTTTTTCAGCTTGAAATATCTTCCATCAGTCAGCAATATCTGTGGAGGAGAGCACTTTCATATTTACATGTATGATAAAGCATCCAATACATTCTCCTCCTCATAGTTTTTAAAGACTATAATTTGGAAACATTCTTATCTAAATCTTAATTTATATTCTGAAAAATTGTATCTCTTGGAATGTTTGAAATTATTGCCAGAACCTATTTGCCTCGCCTGCTGTTACTGTTATATATGGATGAAGGACACCTGATATAATATGTTTTATTATGTCTGAAATGTCATCTGTAGTGGGCTTACTTTAAGAATGATAAATGGGTAAAACAAGACCGGTGGATATTCAATTTGTGTTACCTTGCTTTTGTTATACAAGAGTGATGTAATAACACGTGTCATTGTTTTAAACTCAAGTAAGTAGAATATGTGAAACCCTTTTAAGGTTTTTTTTTTATTTCACACAGAGGTAACACATAATTATGAGTAAAAAATTCAGGGGGTGTATAATTAAGTAAAAAATGTTTACAATGAAAGAAAACAACTAAGTTATTGAATCAATTTTTCATATGAAATACTAAGTAAGGAAATTCTTATAACATTATAAAACATCTTGAGAAAATGAAAGAATTTAAAAGCTTATACCATGTACGTGACAATTTGGAGAGGTATTTTGCCTCCATTGATTAAACAAACATCATTAGTGATATTGTTGTCGGTATATTTTTTATAATTTTTTAATTAACTTGTTGTTCTCATGCTCATATGATGATGTTATAAAGTTTTAATCATGGTCAGTTGATGATGTCAAATTATTATAGTGGTTAACTTATCTGTTCCTTGAAAATCTAGTCCATTTAAATGAGGAAAAAATAAAGCTATTGCTTCTTATCGTGTTCTCATATTAGCATTTTTTGCTGCGTGTATCACGAAGGAAAAATAAAAACAATGGATATCTTACTTGCTATCTCCTTATGAATCATAATTAAAGAAGTAAATAGAAACAAGGTTAAGAACCACCCAGAAATAAAAAACATAGAAAACACATGCATTGAATCCTGTTTGTTGTATTTGTCATGATAAAAACCTTTTGTAATTTTTTAAATTTTCCTCGCACACCCCACCATTAAGAAACCATTTCTGCTAGCTGGCATGTTATTCAAAATATTTCACTCCTTTATTTGAACTGTTTTAAATCACATTCAATTATCTAATTTTACCCCCTGCAATTATAAGCTTTAGATCATCATGTCAGGAGGACTAAATGTAGTGGGGATTATTTACTTTGTAAAATATTCCCATAATGTCTGTGTGTATTGTTGATACTGCAAAGTATGGCATTTTTATCTTAAAAAAGTCTAAAGTACTGAAATGTTTCCATGCTGATTAAAAATGGTATACATTCTATACTTCCTTTTATAAAAATAAATGAGTAAACAAACAAAATACAAGTGACTAAACAAACAAACAAACTACAAGTGACAAAAAATATTTTATCAACAGAAACTTGACCTGGAGACATGAAAGGTAGACACCTATTATAAAACTCTCTACATAGCTTACTTTATTGTTTAAAATAATTATGAAAAGAATGAGATAATCTGAAGTTTACAGTCACCTCTTTTCATTGGTTAATTACAAAAATTAACAACAAGAACACACAAGGACTCTAAATTGACAAAATATTTCCCTAATGACCATCCCTAACGAGTTGTTTACTACCTGAGGATGTCATAAATGTAATATCAACTCTATCATTTCTTTATTGTATCCAACTGATTTCTAAAGTAAATAAATAGATAAATAATTTTGGTTTGAGGTTGTACTCTATACTAATTAGTTGTTCTATAATTAGAGGTAGAATTATTTATTTTGGTTACAAACTTTCATTATAAAAAAGAGGGGTTAATTGGGAAGGTTGGTCATTCTCGACCAACTTTATTCTCTTGAAGTGAGGGCATTAGCAGGTAGATAAAAAATGTTTTGAATGTATTGGCTGTAACTAGTGAAATACTTCTGTAGTGTTAGTTACAACTTGTTGCTACTACTTTGATTTGATTTAAAAACTGAGTGATATATTCATGTATGAATCCATATCTAACATAGAATCCAGTGCACAATTATTTGTTCTTGCACAAAATTGTGATTTGTGTGGTATTAGAAAAAGATTGACTACTCATTCCTTACATTGGTTAATTAGCATTTCGATATTCCCAGCACTGACCTTGTGGTTTCATAAAATTGTAAGACAACGTCATAGGTTTTTAACATTTATTCAAACTTAACAATGGCATATTCATTTTCTACTCTTTTTATGCACAAATGAGCAGGAATATAAGTCTTTTCCATAATTCGTGTTTACACTTTTGGTTTGTGGTCAGGATTAGGTTTAATTTTAATCTCTCACTCCTAAGTGTAAAGTTTAAATGGTTTAAAGTGGTTTAAATAAACATGGTAGAACTCACTCACAGGAAAGAAGTGCAGCTAGTATGATTTAGTTTATGCAACATCACTTTATAACACACAATGAAATTTGGATATAGTTACCATTCTTGTGGGATAAAGGAATGTGGCCTATATAGACAGTTGACCTTTATGTTCTGTAAGATTTCTATGAGAAATGGAGTTAGAATATAAAAATATATTTTATAGAGATGTTTTCTTTATGTGATCTTTATGACATGTTATGTTGACCTCCACCCCTCTTGTACATACATAATATTCATTGATTCTTTGTATTTTATGATGATTACCTCTCTGAAAATGATCATTTAGGGTCCAGGTCATAAGTTTAGCCCATGCTCCAGTTATCTTTCCTTCATGACTAGGCCATGCAAATTTGAAACACTCTTTAAAATGTGTAACAACAAGGACAATACACAGTAGTTTAATATTTTAATGCATAGTGTTTTATAGACACAAAGCATAGACACCACTGTTGCTTTAACACTTGTTTGGGGGGGGGGGGCATGTAAATGGATGTGTATATGAAGAATCATTCAATTGTGTTCTGGTAATAAATGTCAACAATTATTAACAATTAGGACGTCAATAATAGAAGTTGTAACAAGTCTAAATAAGCTGTTTAATGAAATTAAAATTAAATTTTTTAATTTCAGTGACATGTTTCGATTGACATTAGTTGTTACCAAACTAATTTCACAAGAGTCACTGTAGTTTAAAAGTGTTATTTTATTTATAAAATTCTGTACAATGTCTGAAAAAGAATGGCCTTAAGTAGTATGTTAGTTGCAGCCCTAACAATCGTTAGCACAGTCTTTGTAGAGCATTGTGGAATCATATTCCAGATGAAATATGGTTTTTATATAATATTAGCTTTTCCTCTTTATATTAGCTTCTTTTGGCCTACCTTTTTGTTGGAACACTTCTCATCTGAAGTGACAAGAAGAAATTATGTTACCTCCTCTTATGATCGACTTCTCAGCAGGCACATTTAGCTATCTAATTGATATCCCACACATTGTGTTTAATGAACAGACAAATTATTTCATACTTCCTGAGACTTACTAGATATTTCATTAATAGCTAGTCCGCAACAGTCAGGGAAATATTGGCTTTCCAGTTTAAAAACAGCTTATCGTTTGCTGAAATCATGTCTTTAATTAATTAAGAAGGATGTGATGGATTACATAATTTTGTTTACTGCCGCTTGTTCGTGTGTTTGTTATGGACATAAGAAATTTATTAAGAGATTATCTCGGATATAACAAATGTTATTTAGCTATAATTAGCTTACCAGGGTCAGCATTCACTATTTGTCCCCTTTTCCTAAATCCCATGTCTTCGATTTATTCTCCCTAAATATCATGTCTCCAAGTTTGTTGTTTGAATGTCTACAGGATTAATTTAGGGATTTTCAAATGTGTTTTTTTGGTTGTTGTTGTTGTTGTTGTTGTTGTTGTGCATAATGTTGATATTTATGCTAGAAGAGCACACACACACACTAGATAAGTAATGCCAGTATGAAGTAGCAAGACAGCAATATTAACTGAAGGGATGAAGTCAATTATGAAAAAATGTCTATGTCAGAAAGGAAATTAAATAATTTTTAACCATGGGTGATCATCATTGTGGTCCATGTTATACAATAGAAAATTGTTATTAGGCTGTAAATAGCATTACCCAGCACGAAGTGGGACATTTTGTCAATATTAATCACAGTAATACTCCAAAGGAAAGAGTGATATATAAGCCTCCAGTGACAAGATTATGAACACAGGAAATCGGTGTTATTCCTAATGGGTTCAATATTTATACCTCCTTTGTAGTATCATTCAGGTTGTGTCATTACTAATGTTGTTGAAAATTAGTTTCCATAATGAATAATTTTTAGCCTTAAATGTTTTAGTCAAGATCACCAAATGGCTTTAGATATTATACAGATATAAGACATATACCCCCTGACTATTACAAATTTTGTATTAGAAATCTTTATAGTCTACGAAGAACCAGGGAGTCTGTCTGCTTTTATCAACTAGCTACATTTTTATAAAGTATTCCTACTAGTTTCAAGGGTTTTTATGAGCATTTAATAGATTAGACTAGTGACCTTTACAACCATAGCCACAAAATGTGTTATTTCAGAAGCCAATAAGATTAACGGAAATATATTTTATTAGGTACATAGGCGGTACATAGGCATGCAGAAATGGTAACGCCTTAAAGATTAAGAAAAAGCTTGGTGAATTTTTTTGTAATAAAACAAAACTGTAAAATTGATGTAATTTGTTATTTATTTAATATCACTAACTCTATTTGTCACCTTTTAGAATTATTTAACACAATATTTATTTCAGTGAATATCAACTAGCAGGACCAGGTTTGTTTTTGTCAATTTAAACATGGTTGAAAATAAATGATGTAGAAATTCAAAATGTTTCTTTAATGGCTGGAGATACCATACCCCCTTCCTATGACAAATGTCTTCATTGCAAACCTTTATAACTTTATGAAAAACCAGGGGGTCATATTAGCTTGCCAACTTAATTTTCCTTGTATTTTCAATAATTGTTCCCCTGGAAAAAAGCAAAATAGCTAAGTAAATGAATGATTGATGTTATTTATTCCCAGGGAAACAGGCACTAACGAGTCAATAGAAAAGGAAGAAGGACTTAAAACTTATGAATGAGATTTGAATATCTTTATTTTGTCTCTAGACTCTCATAATCCAAAGGAGGTGTTTCCTTTATAATGGTCTGGCACTCGTGTTAATAAGGAAGTGATTTTTCATGTTCCTATCACGTTAATATTATGGCATTATTTGAAAACAATCTAGTATTATAATTAAGTAGATTTACGCGATTACTATGCGTAATAAGGATTACCATACCATATTTCTGTTCTTGTTAATCTTCTATAAAAGTAGATAAATAAGTAAAGAAATATGTAAAAAAAGAGAGGAAAATATGAACACAGAAAGGAAAATATGTAAAGAAAAATAGGCAAAAAAACATTTCTGTTGATAAGTAAATTTTAATATATATTTCAAACACATAGTTTTAAATTTAACATTATGCCTTGTGGAAGATGTTATCTATTTCATTATTGTTAAAACCTGAACCCTATATTTATCATTATGTGAAAGTGAAAGTGAAATGTTGTTGTTTTTATGTTTTGACTTGATCCTGCTGTCTTTGAGTTCAATATTTAACTTCTGTATATATTCTTCAGATACTAATATAGCTTAGGAAATTTCTGCGAAGGAGTTTCATGAAATTAAATTATGAAAGTTAATGCATAGCGTCCCCCTGGTAAGGAATAAAATCATTAGTCATTTCTTTGCTATTTTTCTTTTTCCAGGGGGTTAATTATTAGAAATAATTTGGTTTCTCATAAAATTATAAAGGGAATTTTAATATAACCAAGATTTATTATATGCTCTCTCATTGTGTTAATTGTTTGGTATTTCAGTCATTCTATTTGTGTTTATGTTCCGCAAGGAAATTGAGATGGGAGGGTCAGGATTATGAACATTTGTTATTCTTGGTTTAAAATGAATCAGCATAATTGCAATGCTTAATATGAAAGTTCAAGATTATGACCATATAATTAGCAAGCCTAATTAAGTTTGTTTCTAATTATCTTATCTAATTATCTTATCATTATGTTTCATCAGAGTTGTTAGGAGAAGTTATTATTATTTAATCAGCATAGTTGGAAGAAGCTATTAACTACCCCTTGTTTGTTTATATGCTTAACTCTGGTTGCTAACATGTCATTGTAAATACTTATATGTAAACATTTAAATTTCATAACGTTAGGGATTGCTGGGGAAATACTATGTAGTTATAATATTGTTTGTTTGTAATGAGTAGGAGGGGTGGGGTAGAGCTAAATCATTCCTTACACAATATTCTTTTGGTTTTCCTTGTGACATAATGTTTTGGATTATTTGTTTGTTCTTTGTGTCGAAATGACTTAATGTTTCTTCTTGTGTTCATGTGAAGGTGGCTACTCAAAAGAAAAGTTCAACCATGATACGGTCAAACTGAATAAAATAGCCACCTTAGAAAAATCGCCAGTATAAGCAATTGACCTTTTTATTTATGATTTCTATTTTTTTAAATGAAAGGGCCATGAAAATGGGAGATTTTTTGTTGGCAAATGATCATTACATTCCAGGTTTAATTATATTAAAAATGAGCATTATTATCTCAGTAAGCTGATCTCATCATAATTCACACACTACCCCTAAAGAACAAACATCCCACCAAGCCAATATACAATCCTAACAATTCCAAGGAATGCCACAAACCTGCTTTGGTCTCAAAACAAAATGACTGCATTAACGGTTAAAAATTTGACACATATTTTCAGGATGTAACCATTTTGTCTGATTCTGGATTTATCCACTACCAATTAGTATTTCAATTTTGAATTTTCCTGTAAGTTTCGATGTTTGACGTGGTTGCATGAAGAAATTGACTATTAAAAAATAAAACTGCTAGTTCCTGTCTATATCCTTTCTTTTCATTGTTGCTTTTGTTATTAAAAATTGTGTTAGTGACAATGTAGCCATGGTGAATTTTAACCCTTTTATGCATAGTGCCCCCTGGAAAATAATCAAATCATTGGTCATATCTTTGCTAAAAAAAATTTCCAGGGGGTCAATTATTGGAAATATAATGTAAAATAAATTTGGTAAAACCTAATAAGACCCCCAGTTTCTCATGAAATTATAAAGGTTTCCACTGGGAAATAGGAGGGATGATTATGCATTAAAAACCTTCGAGACATATTTTATGGATATGTAACCACGAAGGTGCCCATTTTGTCCTTTTGATTCTAGATTATGCACCACTATCATTAAGTATCTCAATAAGTGTTTCCTGTAGTTTCGGATGTTTGATGTGGTTGCAAGGAAAAAGAGAAACGACTATTAAAAAATAAAACTGCTAGTTCCTGTTTGTATCCCTTCCTTTCTTTCTTGCATTTGTTACTATAAATTGTGTCTGTGGCAATGATGTAAAGGTGGTGCGTTTTAATGAGTACATATAATTAATAATCCTCACTTTAATGCTTAGTGTCCCCAGAAAGGAATGAAATCATTGGTCATTTCTTTGCTATTGTACTTTATCCAGGGGGTTAATTATTGGAAATATAATGTAAAATAAATTTGGTAAAAGCTGATAAGACCCCCTGGTTCCTCGTGAGGTTATAATGGTTTCCAATGGAAAGTGTAATATAACCAGGAGGTATGCTTATGATTTAAGGTGGTAAATCTTCAAAAACAAAATAAAACATTCCATTTTGCTAATTATATGTTTATAATTAAATGTTTACATTTTATAATTATGTAATTTAGAATTAAATTTTTTTTCCCCTGTTGTAGATGTGTTTAAGAACTCCACCCATGAAATAAATTAACATCATAAAATGTAATTGCCATTAAAGTGTAGGAAAATAACAATTTTACTCATTAATATTCTATTGCTCTTTCTCTCTCGCATAGAAATTGTTTTTATCATTATCATTTTATCTCCCACATATTTATAGAAACATTTTTATCTCTTACATATAGAAATGTTTTTTTTCTCACATATATGTACAGTTAGAAACATTTTTATCTTTGACATAATAGAAATGTTTTTTTCTCTCACATATAGAAACATTTTTATCTCCCAAATATATAAACAGTTTAATCTCTCACATATAGAAGTGTTTCAGTGTAGGATGCAGTTTCGAAATAAAGGATATTACCAGCCTATGAGGGGCAATATCTTTTGAACCGCCGGTGAAAATGGACTGAAATTTTATGACTTACTAAATTTATTTGGAAACAAAATGAATGTAACATTCCGTTGGGGTTAGATCGGGTGGTAAGAATTTCTTTTTATGATGTCCTGTTATTATATACCATTGGAAAGAAAATCTTGTTTAGTAATCAGAAATAAGAGTCAAATTATGCTGAAATAATATTCAAATACTAACTCTATTTGATAAAAGACTCTCATTTAAGAATTAAATTATTTAAGAATTCAATTATTTAAGAACATTTTTAATTCGGTCCCAAATTTCTTAGAAATTTCTTAGAAACCAATATGTGAAGAAGTGTCTGCCCTGAACAGTAATGACGTCATCAAAATTATTTTTTGACCAATGGTTTTGCCTCCAAGTATTTATGTGCCAAGTTATGTTGTTATTGCACATCTTTATCTTTTTACCTTCTTGTCTAAAAGCCTCTGCTTAATAGGGTTAAGCATAAAATCATACAAGAGTGTTGAAAGGAAGAAGAAGCTTATTGACAGTTGAACATCAAAATGTGATATTTAAAACAAACAAACAAACATAAAAATAAAGAAGTTTATTAAGTTTCACCAAAATTGCCATTCTTTTTGTTCTGCTAATTACATTATTGTAATTTATTATTTCCATTAACATAATGTCTCTGCAATCCTTCTGTTTCTAATGATTTTGCAATTTAATTGCTTCAGAAACATGTGAACAGTTTGAAGTATATTATTTATAACTTTTATAAAGTTTATTGTGTAGTTTTCAGGAAATTGTAGATTGGAAGAGCTTTTCATGCGTGTTGCAAGAGATTATATCAATTTTATGGAACTGGGATATTGTGCCTCGATTAACCAGGTGTATGCCTAAGTAAAAGCTTCAATAAATAACCTTCTTTATGATAATAAACAGAACGTGGAACTAGTGCAAAGAACATAATTGTTGTCATTAAGAAGAGTCAAAAATCAAGTAAAATATCTATTATTACTGAAGATTATTTGTTACTATTATTGCTTTTTGTGATAATTTATTTTTTCAAAGTTACTGGCGAATGGCCCAAACAAGTAAAATAATTTGGAAAAATAGCTCTTCTGCTTCCTACAGCACTGTAAAGTTGTTATTTTTGCGTAAACATTGAATGATAATCCAACAAAAGGGAAACATACTTGATTTTATACTGATACTCTGACAAAAGAGAGACATTCTTAAATGTTTATATGAATGAATATGGAAAGGAAGTATCTTGTTTAGCAATTAAATATTCAATATTTTCTTGTTAGTTATTAAGATTATGGTTATATTTTCTTGTTAGTTTTAAATATTTATTGTTGTCCTTTTCTCAAATAATATTCTCACAGTCATTCATCCAGTACTTATAAACAGAACCTAATCTTTGACAAAACAATAATCTCTTGTCATTTTTATCAACAGTTATATCAACATCTTCTTTAACTTTAATGCCGCCTTACAGTTATGTAAATATTCTTTGTTTATCTTTGCCTAGAAGAAAAAAACATTGAACCTACAAAACCGTTAATATGTTGTTTCAATGTTGTGAATTGTTATCCTGTTAGTTGTATCCAATTAAAGTAAATATGTGGCCATGCAAGTAGTCACAAATTGTGGCTATTAGTGCTGCATTGGGAGGTAGTGGTGCCTCTACCCTTGAAGTGTAAATTTATATTACACAACAGCCAGTGCTTTGATTGATTAGGTCATCTAAAACACAATAGCCAACGGAAACTAATTAGACAAAGTTTTATTATATTTATTTGTTTTATATTATTTTATTTAATACAAACATTTTATGCCATTCCACGTTTCATATTTATGTCAGAAGCATATTTTCATCCCCTTAACCCTTTCATGCAGAGTGTCCCTGGGAAGGAATCAAAAATTGGTCATTCCTTTGCTTCCTATTTTGCTTTGCTTCCTATTTTGCTTTTTCCAGGGGGTTAATTATTGGAAATATAATGTAAAATAAATTTGGTAAAGGATAATAAGACACCCTGGTTCATCATAAAATTGTAAAGCTTTCCAATGGGAGGTTTAATATAACCAGGAGGTATGCCTATACATTAAAGTGTTAATGTCTGTTTATACCCCCCTCCTATGGTAAACTTCCTATTAGAAACTTTGCACAAATCAGGGGGTGCTATCAAGTTTTATGAAGTTAATTTAACCTTTTATTCCCAATAATTAACCACCTGAAACTTAATTTGTTTCTGGGACATCAGGTGCTGTATGTCAAGATAAAACTTCAAATGGTAGTTGCTAGGAGTGGCCATACAATGGTTGTATAACCTGATACCGACATGACAACTTCACATTTTAAATTATGAATTTGTTTAAATTGTCTTAACATTCCTTTGGTAATATACCACTAATTTTGTTTAAAAGGAGTTGCCACAGGTTTATGATTCTGTTCTGTTTTACAGCAAAAATATTTCCATAAACAACAATTTTTATTCTGTTAGCTTAATGTAGCAATGTTTACCAACAATATATTGATTTTGCAAGTAATGAAAAATTTAATGTAGTGCAGTTCCCTTTGTTTTGTGTTGAGATTTTACTCTTTTTGGGAGTATCCAGATCCAATACGTCAATTACCTCACCATCTCCGTTTTATGACACACTTTATTATTCATAAGCCATACATTTTTATTTACTTATTTGAGACTTTCACTTCTTTGCAGGTATTTTTTGTGTTGATTTTAGATAAGCTTATCTTTTATTTTGTATTGCTTTTTGTGATAATTTATTTTTTCAAAGTTACTGGCAAATGGCCAAATCAAGTAAAATAACTGAGCTGAAACAGCTCTTCTGCTTCCTACAGCACTGTAAAGTTGTTATTTTTACGTAAACATTGAATGATAATCCAACAAAAGAGAAATACTCTTAATTTTATTTTGAAAACATTTTTTTGTATTAATGATGTTTTGATTAGGAAAAGTGTAAAGGAACACCGACAGAATCTTCAGTTTCAATCATATAATTGTATAAGGGATTACTTGGGATATTCCAGTCTATTAAAATGGGCATTAACCCTGTAGCAGCTGGTGTCCCTGGAAATTATTCGAATTTATATTCATTTCTTTGCTGTTTTGCTTTTTCCAGGGGTGTTACTTATTTAAAATAGAAGGAAAATTAAAGTTGGTAAAAGTTGTAAAAGTCCCCCTGATCTTTCATAAAATTATAAGGGTTACTATTAGGAAACAACCTTTATCAGAAGCTTATAAATACTCTCTTGAAGCATGAAACAACATACTCTCTTGAAGCATGAAACAACATTTATCAGAAGCTAATAAATACTCTCCTGAAGCATGAAAAAACTTTTATCAGGAGCTTATAAATACTCTCATGAAGCATGAACCATTAGAA
>JANTOQ010253031.1:0-13409 GCA_027564595.1 Bythotiara depressa | reverse complement strand
ATGAAGACGAAATATACACTATACTACTACTACTACTACTACTACTACTACTACTACTACTACTACTACTACTACTATTACTACTACTTAAGAAGGTTTTGACTGTGAAAACCTTTAAGGGGTCAAGTTGACCCATTCTCACGGTCAAAGTCCGAAAGCAGCCAACGCAGGTGTTCTATGAAATAGGTGTTCTAGAGGGGTATCCTTCCTGGCAAGCGGAGGTGTTCTAACGAAATACTCAATTTGATGTTCCTGGCAAATTAAGGTTTTCTAGAAACAATTTCTTCCTCCCTGGAAAATTGAGCTGTTCTAAGAAATTATTTTCCCTCTCCTGGCAAAAAGAGGTGGTTCTAGGAAGAAGATTTTTGATTCCTGACAAAATGAGGTGTTCTAGGAAGAAATAACTTTGTTCCTGGCAAATTGAGCTGTTCTAAGAAAAAATAATTTGTGGGGTTCCTGGCAAAAAGTGGTGTTCCAGGAAGAAGATTTCTGATTCCTGGCAAATTGAGCTGTTCTAAGGAAAAAGGAGATGTTCCTGGCAAATTTAGGTGTTATAGGAAAATAAAAATGTTTTCCTGGGAAATTGAGGTGTTCTAGAAGACTTCAGCAACTTTATAAAATTGTACTAAAAAAGTCCTTCCTGACATTTCAGACACCTGTTTTCCTCCAAATTTTAAGACGCTTATAAAACGTTTGTAGTGAAGGTATACGTTTGAAAATTTGTATTCTGCCGTATTTTTCTCGACGAGCATTTCAAATCCGAGGTTGGTTTTCGTGTAAAACCAACAGAAAAAAAAAATCAAAATGGCAGCTCTTATGTTGAATTGGTGTACAAAAGCATCCAAGGAAATTTTCAAATTTAACACCGAAAAGTTATTATAATCTGTGTGTATGAACCAACTGTCAGCCATCACAAACTATTTATAATGCCTTCCTTCCAAGAGAGGAACACAAATTCGCAAAACACACCTCTTGGCTAGGCAAAGAAATCAGCTCATAATGTGGGATAAATAAGTGAACATGAAATAATATGTTGAAAGTTATTAAACATATATCCGCAAGATTGGATTAGTAGCCATTATCTCAAGAAAAGCAATTTCCCTTTCAAAGCGTCGGAATACAGATGCGATAACCACAAACCGATCTACTTTTGTATCAGATTCCCATCTCGAGACACACGCTGTAGAATAGGAATCTCATTCCCAGGAGCTTTTTTCTTTAAGGTCCTGGAAATGAGGCTATAAGAATTTGTTTTCTTTGTTTTATGTGAATAATAAATTAATTTTCAGAGATGTTGCGAAATGATCCGCGAAAATATAAAAGAATACATTAGCACAGATAATAGTTTTTATGGAAATATTAGGATAACAGATGTCTTAGTTTCGCTGATGTTTTGTTTCGCACGCAGTTTATTGATACATTCTTAAGCCCAATTTCCACTTGGGGCAGGCGGAATTTTGCTCAGGGAAAATTTTACTGGGTAGGTTTTCGTGCTTAGTGTCAACAACGAGAATGTGGTAAAACTTGACGGGAAACTTGGCAGAATCACACCAGCGTATTTTTCATGACAAACTACAAAACTTTAATTCAACGATGTGCCTTCCATCCAAGATGTCACCAAGTTCCAATTTGTCACATTCTGAGGCAAGTAACACACCCCTTTTCCAACCGTGCGAAAGGACCACGGTGAGTTCCCTACCAAGTTTAGTAAGTCATCGTTAGCCTGACCTGAAAAAGTAAATAACTACACGTTTTTTTAAATAAGCAACCAAGGTCAGACGTTTGTAGTAATGTTGCTTACAAAATTGATGATTTTTAGTACTGATGTTGCTTAAATTGTTGTTAAACATAGAAACATAAATTTTAATAATGGACACGACAGGCCAGGTAATCTATGCATACTGTGAGTTTGTAGGACGTTATGGAACATGAAGGAACAATTATTGCCAAGAATTATGAAATGTGGAGATAAAGTATGTTAAGTTTAAAGCAAATACATCACGGAGTGCCATTATACCAATGTTTTACTTTGAAAAATTGAGTATATGTCAATTTTAGTATTTGGTGTTGCTACAATCCTGGACATAATATATTGGCACAAAGTGTCAATAATTCAAAAATCAAGTTCCGCAATTGCTGCAAAAGTGTTCATATATATATAACTACGGAAAGAATTAAACTTTTCCAGTTTACCAATGACTTAAGACGCGCGGATCTTAGGTACAATGGTAGAGAAGTAACCGTGGCTATGCAGCACAGTTGGAGTAGTAGGGGAGTGTTCTCGCTATCCTCCTAATTGGTCCATTTAAGGCCTTTGTGACGTCATAAAATAGGTTGATCAGTGAAATAAGGACAATTTCGGATGGTTTTCGATGAATTAGAGCGACACAGGCGATCATACGCGGTTTCTCACCAACACCTAACTCCAATTTCGTGTAATTGGTACGCGAAAGGAAAGGTACCAACACACGAATCAGCATAAAACGCCAAAAGTGCCATAATTAATGTCCACGATTGTAGGCCCTTTAAGCTCTTAGTAGTACTGTTGCTTAACCTTTGGAAGAAATTTACTAGTGTAGCTTATAAACACGTTGCTTAAAAAAGACGTATTTATTTGGTTATTTTGGCGCCTTATTGTCATAATATATCATGTGAAGACTTTCATAGTCATGATAAAAATCACAAGATTTACAAAAGAATATGACCAGCCTCGTTCTCAGGGCCTTTTTTCTTTTTTGATGTAACTAATAGCGGGAGAAATATTATCTCGGCTTCCGATATCAAAAAGAGAATGAGGCCGTGTTATGCTTGTTAACAGTTAGAAATTCATAGTTTTGAGAAAAACGTGTTTAAACTTTGGAAAGCTGAAACTTTTACGTAAAAGTTATATCTTATTATGCAGTTTTACCCGTGAAACGATGAACTCGTTTTTCCTGCTAAAGTGAGCTTTTGTTAAGACGAGATTTCCATCCTAGTAAATTGAGCTGTTTCTTCACTGGGTTTTACATGTCCTCAACCTCGTCACCAGGGCTTCTTTTCCTTTTTTTACACGAGGATAGCGCTATCCTCATGTATAAAAAGGAAAAGAAGCCCTGGGGACGAGGTTGACATGTCCTGGAAAATTGAGATGAAATGGCCTGCTTCCTGGGGAACTACAGGTCTACTAAGGAATATTAAATTGCTTTCTGGATTCGCTCCAATAACATAATTTCTGGCTTCTTCAGTCTTTCAGTCTCAATTCAATCTCAATCGCCCTAATTAGCTTTACTTTTTAAATTTTACTACGCATGCTTAGAATAATTGTTTTTCTTCAAGCTATATTTTCAATATAAAGGATTTATGAGAGTGGTATCAATTTATCATATCGAGGATCTGGGCTATCGATGACGAGAAGACGATGACGATGACAAGATATCAAAAGGAGAAAGAGGCCCTGGGTACGAGGTTATATATCCTTGTTACAATTAACTTTATGGACTGAACATTTTTGACCACAATTTTATCCCAATGCATTTTTCCTGCGAACTAGGTTTACTATCCTTCCCAATTTCTCAATCTTGATAAAAAAAGTTCTTTCTATAAAAGAGAGTGAGAGAGTTTCCAGAACCTTCTACTAAGAAATCTCTATTTTTACTCATACCAGCTTGGTGATAACACGTTCTGCGAAAAGGGACCATAATTATCCGTAAACTCCGGAAATTTTGAAAACATTGTAACCAATCAATGTATACGAAGGAGTTGGGTGAAGAAAAAATTCAATTGAGTAGGAAAGTTGTCTTTGGGAAGGAATACTCAAAGAGAACGAACTGACAAAATTAACGCCACGGTATGTAAACTAATTTCGGAAGTAATTTACCTATGAACAGCATATATGAAAAAAGGCGTTCTCTTTAGAGATTTTGGACCTTTGAGGGCGAGAAGGATCGTCCATCATATTTAATTTATATATATATATTACATAAATTATGCTAATTATTTAATTACGCAACATAATCACCTGCGGATGAATTCAAAAAAGTTAAATAAAAAGAAAACATAATAGCCAATAAATCAATATTTAAGAATGCTTTGTTTTGATTGGTCTATACAAATTAGTTTTGTTCAGAATGTTCTTAAAATGGATATCGTGTACCCAAATTTGGCACGTAGCGCATTGCAAATTTTTTATTGTTCTACAAAGATTCTAGTCAAAAGTTCAGTCCGTCTCTTATTACACAAAAAGGATGTTTTCTGTTTTCAGTAAAGGTGAACTAATTAATAATTAACAGCGTCAACAATAACCAGTGTTTTTACACGTCACTGCAATTTTAACGACTCTGTCGGTTTATGTCGGATTTTTTTTGTTCCCTTAAATATTTTTTCTCCTTAATTTTTTGTTCAGATTGACATACATGATGCCAAAGTTACATTTTTAGTCCATTTTTTTACACACATTTATTTGTCTACAGTAACAACAGTTTTTTTAGGTCAAAATGGCATATATAATATCACTGTTGTCGGATTTTCAATATAGAGAAATCGGATCATTTTTTTGCGGTGGGAAGTTTTGAAGAGTTGTTGGAAGTATACTAGTATGTTATACTTAGCTATTCTAACTTTGCTTTATGAGATATTTCAACATTTTCTGATCCATGAGAATTTCTTTTCTCAGAATTTCTGATTTTTAACTACCCGCCAAAATTGAAACTGCCGACTGACTGGCCAGTTAAAAACAAGGTAAAAGACAGACCAGATGCGTATATGTGAGTACAATTAACGCAGATGTAATAAAAAATTACTATGTAGGAAGTATTACTGCTTCAGCAAAGATAAATCATGGAGAAAATTTCTTGAAACCTGTTTTGTTGGGGTAATAAGTGAATATGAATAACACATGAATAACACATTGTTGTTGTAAGCATATAAATATATCAGACTGTGGAATGACTATACAAAGCTATACAATTATTATATCTGGTCTGTCGAGTATTGATTGAAATTTCTCCTTTTGTCGACTTCCGTTTCAATTTATTAACACAACCAGCATTCAGGAGCCGAAGCGTGGCATGTTCCGCAGATCTTAAATTTTTTAACTTGTTTTAAAGATATCGGCTGTTGTTATATGGATAACTTATTCATTATCATATAGCTAGAACTGTGTAATGTTGAAATTTGTTGTATGATAAAAACAACGGAAAGAATTAAGTACATTATTGTTTTGATGACAGAACGATGTCGGCATCACCAGAATTTGCAACAGTTCAAAAATTAGACCAAAATAATACACCGTACAACCCAGATGGTAAATCAACTACCACTCTATCAACTGTAGAACTTAAAAAAGAGTTACTTTTAAAGAAAGAAATGGAAAATGGTATCATTGATAATTCGGAAAGGTAAAAAATGTTTTCTCTGTGTGAGTTTATTTGCGTTGACCACTTACCGTTAATTACAAAAAGTTATGAGGTTATAAAGCTTTTCTTTTACTCTAAAAGGGCTATGTGTTTAAAGTAAACGCTTGAAGTATTAAATATACACAGCATATCGGCAATGTTATTATTTTAATATCTCGAGAGAACAAGTAAAGAATTCGATTCCTGGTTGATCTTCTGTGCGGTGCGTTACTCCAAATGTCTACCTGCGGATTTTAATGATAAGAAAGAATAAAATCCACGCTGAATGTTTTCCTCTGAAACTATAGAGTACTTGTAAATATTATTTGTAAACCCTTGGTATTGAGGAAGAAAATTGGAGGGATCTTTGTTATTTTTTCAAATTAAAATATGGCGTCTAAATTCAAAACAAAAAGGTGGTGTATGTTTTGTTGTATGCAACAAGCAAGATGGAATTAAAGGTTTTTAGTCACGTGACTATTTTATTGATTAGAACAATAGAAGCTGATATTTTTTAGCCAATGAAAAGCTTTCATTTTCTTTTTATTTTCTGATTCCCATTGTTATGGTCCAATGAGTTTAGCAATAATGAGTTCATTTTTGCATGTCAAGTTACAAAAACCAATCACTGCAAATTAGCAAATATTAAAAAATGAAGTTCATGCCACCTGTCTGGAAATAAAATGCCATGTCTCCACTCCTCTATAATTTTAAATGTAAGTCTACCCCTCCAACCCCTCCAGCCTGTATTTCAAGACTATTAAATTTTGCATTTCATTCTTAAGTTCACTTTTATAGAGTTATTTACTTTATTTGTTTTGAAATTTTAGTTGTTCATGTTTTAAATGCTTTAACTTGTCCTAAGTTAATTCATCAATTTTTTTTGCAATAAACTAAAATTGTTGTCACTTACCTTCATGTTTTTAAAAATTGTCAAGTCACCAAACAACATTTCAGACAGGATGAATGGAAATCTGATGATAATGTCAGATAGAACTGTAAAATGTCTCTAATTTCCACTAAATACTTGTGGGGTAGATGCATTCTATATAGTATTTTTCATAAATTTTAATCAAGGTATAATGTAACTTAGTGAGATGTAAATCCCTGTAACTAAATTTTTTCTAAACTAAGTTAAAGTTACTCTTTAATATTTTCCACCAAGTTAACTGTCATAATAATAATAACAATGTTAATAATAATATATATTTAGGTGGAAAATAATGTTAATAATAATAGATATTTAGGTGGTAAAGCTAGGCCAGAGAAATTTACAAATGCACCATTCAGTTCACATGAAAGACTCTTTTCATTAGATGTTTTTAATACTATGCACTTAGGCTGAAGGTATATAGAAAACAAATTTTATTTGTTTCCCAAGCCCATACATACATAACATTTTGTCAATTATTTAAGCAAATTATATGGATGTTTGAAATTATATGGTGCTTGGGATGAACGTTTGAAAGCAGCTACTGGTTGTACAGTTCCTTTTTAGTTTTGTTTGTTAGTTCGTTTTGTTAAAGAAACCTTAATTTTTCATGCAAGTGTATAGATTATATAATACCTTAAAAAATGTATTGGTTTTTGTTTATATTTATATATTATATATAAAAGTCAATGTTCTGTTTTCAATATTAGACCACTTGCAGTTTAAAGTTTGTTCATCATCATATTTACATTGCTAAACAGAAATGTGTAACGAAGTCCATTCCATTATATGCATGTGTATATAAGATATATTTTCAAACATGTTTATTAATGTTCATTGTATAGTAAGTAAGTATATTTTCCGCATAAAAATAAGAATCTACAAGCAAAATAATATAAAAGTATAAATTACAAACAAAAATGGCATAAAAGGTATAAATATGAAATCATAAATAAAAAGTTAGTAGTAAATTATCCTTATACTAGTGCGACAGGGGATATTGAAGGGTTTATAAAATCCCTATTTACATAACATGACACCTTTCTAAGTAGCTGCTTCTTTTTCTTTCTACTAAATAATAATAATAAGAGGCTAGACCCAGAAAAATTCACAAGACAGTCAAGTAAGTATTTTCACTGGGGTCCACCATGTCAAAATCACATTTTAAAGTGAGACAAAAGTAAGAAGTAAATGTAAAACAGAGGGGAAAGGTGTTTTTTCCTAAAATAACTTCCAAACCAGATTTATTAGAGTCAGGGTGTTAGCTAGAAAGTAAAATGTTACCGCGTTTTTATTGAATTTTGAAATTTTCCTAAAAAATTTTTTTTTCATTCTAGATCGCCTAAAACGGCGTTTATAGTGTTTTTAATTTTTTTTTCAAGCCTTTACATAAATTTATAAAGTCACCCATGTATCCCTGTATGGTTTTATTTTCATCTGGAAAAATTTCATATATATATATACTAAGTCGGCCATAAACCATGTTGTTTTTACCTTTTGGTGGAGGTGCAGTGCAGTGAGTATAAAATGATAGCTAAAGTAAGTAAGTAAGTAAGTAAAGATGTATTTAACCTGTAAACAAGTTTTACAACTAATTGTAGGTAAGGTGACTAGTCATATAGCAAAGCTAATCTAGAATTAGCCACCTAGCTAGTGAGTAGTGCTTCTTGTAATTAAAATATTATATTTAAATATTTTAACATAATTTTCAACACATTTCTCTTTGTATCTAGCACTAAGTAAATGGCACAAACTTAATTTTCAACATATATTTGTATAAATGAGATGTTTCTCTGAGATTTTTATAATTCAGACAAATTGGGATTTTTTGTCCAGACACCAATTGGGAATACCATGTTATATGCAGTGCCAGAAGGCTAGCTAGCACCCTGAGAGTATATATTTATTTTTAAAAATAAGCAAGTCTTGGAAATAATTTTGGTACACATTTTAACTACACTGCTAGCTGCAACTTAATATTCTTAAGAACTACTTTAGTAAAATCACCTGAATTCACCAGAAATGATATTATTTTGTTGGGTAAGCGATATCGCAGAAATTAACCCACATTTTAATTTATTTCTAGCTAGCTAGAACAGTAATAATAGACAAGAACTCACTTATACTTAGCTTGAGTACAGCAAACCAGATTTTCTGAATGTTGAAAGAGCAGAGGACGAAGGAGTAGAAGGGCCTATAAAAGTAAGTAGCTAATCTATGTGGATGACATTACCCTCTCTTTGCAGCACTCATGGTAAATGAAATATTACTAGCTCCATGTGTTGCTATCCAAATGATTTCATGTAACTGCCCATGAAATCTTTCCGTTAATTGATATTTTATATATACAGTATATATATATTTTTTCATATTATATATCTTTGTACATTTAATCTATATTGATGGCGAAATATAACTTCAACTTCATTCACAGCCATATTCAGCAATTTTGTAACCAAGTTTGGTAGAACATTTATGACCTAGCTACATCTGGCACAGGAATTAAAATTAATGTTTTTTCTGAAACATAGATAGTAAGTAAGTAAGTAAGTAAGTATATTAGATACACACTGACATTATTTACAATTGTTCACATCGAACGTAGTATAAGATAAGAATGGGCACAAAATTTTAATAATCCATCAGTCAAATTAATTGGCCCATATTAGTCTGGTCTGTAGTTTTCACTCTCGGAACTTTCAAAAAACAAAAATGGCGACACAAATCAGTGCTGCAGACAGGTTTTGAGAGAATTGAAAATATAGTGTTTGAAGGACAAATATTTGTAGTATGCATGCAAAATTAATTATATATAGTAATTGCTGTAGCAGCAAAGAAGGCTACAGTTATGAATTTATACTTTATTTCTATGAGTAAAATGGTTTTCTCAGCTACCCCACATGGGGTACCCTGCATTTTAAAACGACCCCAAATTCACTGATTTACCAAAAATAAATACGACAAAATTCAAATGCAGTGAGGAGATGATGAAATAATTATTTCAACTGCAACTGGCCTGAGAACAGAAAAAAAAATTCTGATTTTTTTGCCAAATTATGCTAGAAGCATTATAGAAATAATAATAAATACTTCTAAAGTTAATTATGTTCTTTCTCCATGGTTGCTGCCATTTTTATTGGTTAGTGATAAAAACACTTCATATGTAATATAGTTTATATATATAATATATATAATATTCTTTTAAAGTGAAACAGTTCCTGGATATTTTTGGAATTGTTTTATGTACTTATTTTTAACAAGGATTTGTTGTAATGTTTACGGAATTAAAAAATATTTTTATGTATGTATGTACAATGCAAACAAATAAACACTTCAGCAGTTGGTCATAAATATGGTGCACCCCAAATGGGGTAGTCCATAACTCAAGATATACTGAATATTGCCTGAAAACATAGTACAGGTAGTGACTGGAGTAATAAGAATGAAAATAAAGAAAGTACTTTGACCCATTCAATAAGCATATTAGAGTCACAACATTTATAATAAAAATTTTTTACTTGAACCGGTGACAAGTGATTTGAACTTTCACCGAGCCATTTTGAATTAATATCAGCAGATGAATATTTTGCAGACCTTATTTTGGGATATTTCATGTACTTTTACACACAAAAAGGAACTGCGAACCAGCATCTAAATAAGTTTATAAAAGATGAAGGCAAACCTTTTAAATACCATGTGATGTGGTGAATTAGTATTGGTATGCCTGGCATTTTTGTCATGTGATAGTAAAAAGAGGAAGCAAACATTTTGTGCTGTTAAATTGTATATGAATGTAAACAGCAAAAAGAAGGTAGAAGCTACAGAAAACTGAAAAAGTGAAAGTGATTTAAATAATAGAACTATTCTATTCTATGTGTTCTATCTAAGAAGGGGATTCTGACATTGACCTGTTATTCTATGGGCACTGACTGCTTGAAAAGGTTTGCTGATAACAATCTGTTATCTGGAATAGTAAATCTGGAAACACATTTCAAATTACTTTGAAGGACTGTGTCAATTTGTTTTTGGCCCATGAGCTGCCCCAAATGGGTGTACCCCATGTTTTCGACCAATCCACACTTTAGATTAAAATGTAGTATACATTGCGTATAACCCCAAAATAAAATACATATACTAATTTTCTTACTCTTGTGATTGTGTGGCCTTCAACAATCTATTCTTATAACGGCAATTGGCCATTAAGTTTTAGTCACACTCCCAATGGTTACAAGTAAATTTGACAAAAACGTCTTTAATTTCAGAGCTGCAAAAATATGGAATAACTTGCCAACACGTGTGACAGATGAAAGAAGTTTGTTAAAATTAAAATCTATTTCAGAATATTTTGGAAAATTTCAATCCTGTTTCTTTCTATTATCAAATAAATTTATTATTAAATTACTGTTTAGCTACTGTTTCTACAATGAATTCATTAAGTTTATCGTTTTATTTTATTTTTGTTTTATAGTGACCCCAGTGGAATATAATTCCCTGACTATATATGTATTGTGAATTTTTCTGGGCCTAGCCACTCTAAATATCTATTATTAGTGTTGTTATTATTATTATTATTAAATATGTTAGTTATAAGCAGTAAAATTCCGATCTTATTTGAATTTGAATTATGATATACAGTATTTATTTATTTATTTATTTATTTATTTTATATTGAGTGAAGTTTAATCAGATAATGTAAACATTACACATGTAAACATCACACTCACCACTCAACACCAATAAAATATTTCCTGCACTGTTATGTTCAGTCTCACTTCCAATGGCAAAATGGCAACAACCATTATATATATATATAAAGATATAAACATATAAAGATTTTCTTTTCAGCTACAACAATAAAACATTACCATTAATATATAGTGTCCAAAAATAAGTAGAAATTAAAAAACTGAATATTATAAGTAAGGGTAGTCCATATACTTTGGTGTAGCCAGGCCCTCAATGCTCCATTGAATTGCCTTTTATAAATCAAGTAGAGGAGGATGCTAATCAGCGAAATAAGGAAATGGCGAAATAAAATAAATTGTCTCATTTTCATAAAAATGAATAAACTAGCAAATAGAATACACAATATACTAAATTTAATCTTTAAACAATCCTCAATTTATTTATCACATTATCTGTGATGAAGTTGTTTTTATGTGTGAACTATTTACAGTGGTGTTTGTGGACACTGACGTTAAAAAGAGTAGTTGCATACTTTTCTTTCTTCTGATTGCTCTCCTTCGCTTGTAATCAATTTATGACTATTGCAAACACCTTACAAAATACAAATGTAAATTAATGGCATGGTAAAGCATACGAAAGAATCTTTTATTTAATGAAAGGTCCATACAAATAAACACAGATCGAATTTATTTGGATTTGAAACCATTCAATGCACATAGTAAACTGTTTATGAGGTAAAAAAATTGAAAATGTTTAGATTACCTTCTTTCCTGTCTTATCACTGTGTAAGATGTATAAAAACATTTGTGGACAATTTTTTTTGCTTGTATTTTTTAAATTCCTCATGCTGAAGGTGTGCCTTGAAGACAATAATTAATTTAAAGGTGAGAAGGAGAAGGAGTAAAAATAATATGAGAAACAAAAGAAAATCTTTAAAAGTTTTCAAATATTACGTACACAAATGTTTAATAACAACTGGGAATTTGAAAATTATTCATAGCTATAACAGGAGTGTGAATAGAAGTGACAGTATAATATCCTGTATAGTAACTAAAATGGCAGTGAAGATACATCGATGCAATATAATTTTAAGAAGATGTGTGAAGTAGCAACAGATGTTCACTAGAAGTAAACGTATAGTTTATAAATGCTACTGAATTTAATAGTTTTGATGTGTTTTGTATCATTTTGCTATTTCTTCATTTCGTTGATTAGCATTAGCCAAGAGGATCTGGTATAACTCAAACCGAAACATTCAAAGTTTAGGCTGGACTTGTACTAAGTCCTTTGACAC
The DNA here is from genome assembly GCA_027564595.1 of Bythotiara depressa. NCBI lineage: Eukaryota > Metazoa > Cnidaria > Hydrozoa > Anthoathecata > Bythotiaridae > Bythotiara > Bythotiara depressa. The sequence continues at coordinate 1,126 of JANTOQ010253031.1, read as the reverse complement.
TTGTCTTTATAGCTGATTTGAAATTCTCATATAAACAAAAGTTTATTTCATTTCAGTTTGTAATAAATTGATTCCAATTCTTACAGGGTCTCATGTAAAGGTCACCTAAATTTTCCCACAGGTACAGACAAAGCATTTTTAGTTTATTTACAATCTTTCTTTCTCGCACTTTCTTGTTCCCTACTGTGTTCAAGACGTTTAAGACAATTAAATTAAGGTAAAATACAAATAAGAAAGAAAGTGGTGCTATCCCTGAATGTAGAAACATATCACATAAAAATCTATAAAGGGCTTTATAGTCATCGATGTCCATGGCACTCATTCAACCACACTTTGATTATGCATGCTCAGCATGGTATCCACATTTAAACAAAAGCTTTCAGAAAAGATACAAATAGCTCAAAACAAATGTATCCGGTTTTGTTTAAATTTAGGAAATAGAAGCCACATTGGCATAAAAGAATTTATGAACATAAATTGGCTTCCTACAGCAGAACGATTTAATCAATGTGTTTGTGTGTGTGCATACAAGTCTTGCAATGACCTATCACCCCCCTTATATGTCTGATATATAATATTTTTATAATACCACCCTATCTACTTGTAGAATGAAGCCCAAACATGTGGAATGAGCTAAGTTCAGATTTAAAATCAGTTAAGAATTCTAATACTTATAAGCATAACATGAAAGAAGCCTTCTTTAATGGCTTTCAGGAAAAGGAAAATAATATCTATTTTTATTATTAATACCAATTTTTATTAATTGATTATACTACATACTACATACCATTGGGATGCAGGATGTCGGATAAGTACCAAGGCAGCTTCAACTTAATGTGAATTTCTGGCTTGTTATACTTAGCGGTTTGGTGAACTAAACAGAACATCAAGGCGCAACTGTTTCAACATTGAAACACTGCTCAAGCTTGTAGGAGTGGCGCCCACAAGTGCTACATAGCCATTGAAAGCATAAATGACACATTCTCTACCAAATAAATCAAACCGCATCGCTCGTCACGCGGGTTACCAAGGAGCGCGTCCTGCTAACATGCCTCAGGTTACAGTCGAAAAATCAGCTACTGAGGTTCCAGATATTTCAACACCAACATCTTCAAAACAAATACAC
>JANTOQ010252920.1:0-13412 GCA_027564595.1 Bythotiara depressa | reverse complement strand
AAATTGAGCTGTTCTAAGAAAAAATAATTTTTGCGCTTGAAAAAATGTTTCAGTTCCTGGCAAATTGAGGTGTTCTAGGAAAATAAAAATGTACTCCTGGGAAATGGAGGTGTTCTAGAAGACGTCGGCAACTTCATAAAATTCTACCAAACAAATCCATCCTGGCATTTCAGAACACCTGTTTTCCTAGAACACCTCCGTTGGCTGCTTCTGCCAGACCCCCAGTTGTAAAGAAAAGCACCTTCGGTGCTTTTCTTTTCTTAACTAAGGTTTCTAAATTCCTGGATCCGCCCCTGATACCTCCACTTTATCACCCAGAGTAATGTCTGTTCTTAAAGATTACATAATTTATTTGTTGATATAATTTAAATACAAGTAAACCTTTGCAAAAACAATATATTCAACTGCCATTCTGCTAACAGAACAACTTGTAGGATTCGATCATTACAATTTCTTGTTGTTGTTCTCATAAGATCGCATTGCACTGGTTTGTGACTGTTTTACCCCCTGGTTAATGGGTCAAAAACATTTACATCAAAAAATGCTAATTAGCCATTGGTCTAAACACCGCTAGCTCTGATATCAACGTAATTGTTTTAGAATAGGTTGAAGACACACATCATGACATAGCTACTTGAAACAGTGGTTTGCGGTCAAGTCGCGAAGCTCGATGTAAATAAGAATCTGTTTTGTTTCTCTGTTATGTTGCAAAACGGGAAATTTTTCAGTCGCGAGGGAAAATATTGCCGAACGTTTCAGGGTAATTATTCGTCGGTCATTTCTTTCGAAGTAAGTTTTATAAATAACTTCAAACCATTTATTGTTAACCATCCTGTTAAATTATCTACTTCAGTCACCTCTTTCATTTTACAATAACTCCAGTTGTCATAATAGATCTGGTTGTTCGCGTCCTTTATCATGATAGATAAATTTACAATCTATGAAAGTAAATAGAACATTTATTATAAGATATGATTTAAAATTAAAGCTAGACACAGAGGCTCCATAGGTCATACCCTGGAATTTTATTCAAACTTTTATTCAAACTGATTTGTTTAGTAGGAGTGTCGCATTGCAAATGGCATGGAATAGATCAGATTAATTTAACTACGATCGAATAACACGTATTATTTTTCGGCTACCAAGGTAAGTGAATTTTTCATTTAAAAACAAAGTTGGCTAAACTTTTAAAAATCTAGAGGGAGTAAATCAAACCATCTGGCGTATATATTCAGAAATCTACAAATATTGGAGTGAAGTGGATTACATAGCTACACGAATTAGATTTATTGTTACTTGCTTCCGGTATTACACAGGACACTCAAAAACGAGCCATTTTATTACATAGTAGTGTAGAGAAAGAGTTAAAGAAACTTTCACCACAATAGCAATCACACTGGTACTTCATACGAAGAATCTTGAACTAGTTTGCATGCCAACTTCTCACAAAATATAAACACCATATACGAACGATGGGTATTTAGAAATATAAAGCAACTAGCTGATAATTTAGTTTCCACTTATATCTCTAGACTGCGACCAGATACCTTTGAATGTACCAGTCCAGAATAGGTAGTAAGAGATTAGTTTTGTTTGCTCTTGAATAAGCACAAAGTTACCTGAGAATTTCTTGAAATCCGAACTCTGTATGAAAACTCGAAATTGCGAGCAACAGAAATAATTGAAAAAGAGGAACTGTGAAACGAACTGTCTCACAAATAAACTACAGGTAAAAGCAGTAAGAATTCTTGTAGTTCCTCAGTTCCAAACCATTTAAGAATAGTTTCACATAAAACATGGTACAAGTATGGGAAAGCATAAAACAGAAATGTTGTACCGCGATCAATAAATCTTGCAACTTCCGTGGAATTAGAAGGCATTTCAGTTTAGTGTGTTCCAAAAAATTAAAGGCGCTGTTTTCTCATGTCCGAAATTAAATTATTTCAAAGTAAACGACCTCAAGCCAAGACGTTCATCCAAAACCAACGCTGATCTGAAATAATTCTTAGGTTTAGATACCTTTTGCAGTCCGTTTATTCCAAATTTCTCCACCCTTATCGGTCCATTTCGAAATCTTTTGTCACATATAAATGGACAGACTCGCATCCCCATGAAGAAACATCTAATACTTAATCTAAGTTACGTTAAGCAACGATACCTTGCATACCTCGAGCCTCATATATCATGTAAATTAATCAGTTTTTTATCCGAATATGACGTGATACAAACACATTATGGTTGAGCTATACCCATAGCAACAAAAATCTGTCACAATATGCTACAACGCAAAAGGGATGTTTTGCGCTATGTCTTGGTGTATAGAAATTCCACCCCTAATCTATCATCTCTAAGAGATAACCTCTCATGTTTGTTGACGATAAACCACTTGAACCACTCATTAGTTGCAATAGATGAACAGGCGGTGGTTAAAAACGTTGGTTATGATTAAAGTTAGAAATTCAAAGTTGTACATAAGCCTGCCAGAGAAAATATAGCCGACTGCTTTTCACGTTTAATGGAATCCAGTGAAATATAGAATTTTCCCGAAACTCGAAAAATAATTCAACTTGTTTTTATGAGAAGTTACAAATATGGTGCAAACAATATCTAACATCATACCTTTGATTAAAAATGTACGTATCTACAATAAGTAGAAAGGTTGTTTTGACTATTGTATACAATCTGTTAAAGCTCCCAAACAAATTATGTAATTAACCTAAGCCTCGTTCCCATGCAATTTGTTAAACAATTTAAAGCATAAAGCAGCAGGAGTTATTTCTAGAAAAATGATATGATTTTAAAATCTTGAATATAACCACAACTTTTGACGGAGAAACCAGATTCCGAAATCCGTTTTTTATAAAAAGGAAATGAAATTAATTTCGGGACATGTATTGAAATTACAAAGAAAGCATATCAAATGAGTACATTAATTTTATAAGCAAAGATTGTATACAACAAGTCCTTATTGAATCATTAAACGATACAGTTCCTGAGATACCCGATAGTCACCGGGAGTTTTGATTCAGAACTATTACCGAAATATTACGAGAAAATCACACAGTTTTTCCTGTAGCTTATTCATAACATGAGCAGTAAACATAGCTCATCAGTGACATTTAGGAGCTACTAAAACAAAAGCCCTATTAGGTTCAACGTTATACTGGCCTTCACTACGTAAGGACATTAACTGATGTTTCCACATGACTAGCCACAGATACAAGTAAGCCAGAACTACTCAAAATGTCTCCATTACCAACAGCACCATAGTGTGAGATTCCATCCCATTTCTATGGTCTCTTTTGCAACTATTTAGCCATTTTCCTCATAATTCGTATAATGAGAACGACTTGTGCGGACCGTGTTACTAGTAAACTAACAGATGTATTTCCATTATTAATGATATACCATTTGACTCCATCGCTTTTGCTGAAACACCAAAAGCCATTCGACATTGCCGACTTACACCTGAACATCGAAATGTGAAATGTGAGCGTTTTATATGCGTTTTATATGAGTTCTGGTGAAAATATTACGGATATTACGGATATTGCGATAACTTTAATTTAATTACCGCAATGCACACCCATACAACAACGTTATCGGCTCTTTAATAGACCAATAAAAACATGTCTTCCGGAATTAACAAAGCATCTACATTATGATTTTCTCCAAAAGGTACGTGAGAATGAACCTGCAAGTCCACAAAATATAACACGTAATTTCGACGCATATTATAAACCCAAGTAGTCACGTATAAGCGTGGGTTTTTTATATAATTTATAATCATAACTTTTGTGTATTGGAATAGATCAGATTAATCTGATATACGAACGAATAACATGCATTATTTTATACTCTACTCTATAAGCGTTTCTATGACAGTCAGAACAGACAATTGATGACTCCTCTGCTAGATTTGCGGCAACGTTAAAAGATGGAAAATCTTGTCAATCATCGGTTTAAACCCAAGCTTGGATTACGGGAAGTTGATTCAAAATCCAAAGTGGACGAATTTTGAAGCCCTGACGGCCAACTACTATCAATACAGGAATGTCATCATACATTACAGCCTAGGCTCGAGTTACAAAAGAGGTATCCTACACAAGGATCTATATCATACATACATATAATAATCTGTTATTGGCGTTTCTACGTTTCAGTTTAGAGTAGCAATCTTGTAACATAACTACTATGATTTCCATCGTCTCTTTTTTATTGTTTAAATATTGATGTCTCATATGTTACATTTTTCTTAGGCTTCAAGTACGTGTCAAGCTTGGTTATCGCGTCATCAAGATATCTATAACACAAATATTTATTCTCGAAAATATTAAGCGGTTATATGAATATAGAACAGATGTGAAAAACACAGACGAAAATATATAAAACACAGACTACGACACATTACTAACATCACACTGTCGTAATGAAACATGTCTCTAGCGATTTACTTTTGATAGCTATTGTTCTTACACCACATCTAATTTAGGTCAACCCGCCTGTAATTATAAGAAGCAATGAAATTAAATGAAATCTGGTGAAAATATATGAATATTGACGAGCTAAATTAAACACACGACTGTTAGATGTAAGTAATCATCAACAACCTTCTTTTCTTTTTTAATCCCCATTGATAATTTAATATTCTCTATAATTGTTCTGTAGCATTCCAACATTATACAGATTACTGTGATGTATAGAATCTTGGGAAAGGGATCAATTAAGATAAATGAATCGTTGGAAGCATCGGTTGTTGCGACTAAAAGGCGTGCTAGCTTTTCCATTCTTACTGGATAAACAATTCAGAAACAGATTGAAGCCGATTGAGCAGGTAAAGAGGTCCTAATGAGGTAGTATAACAACGTATTTATTTGCGTTTAAACGAGTTCACCTTGTATCCAACATATTAAATTCGCGGCTCGATTCTTTGGTAAAGGTATTCCGTTTAAAATATTGATGGAACTTACCCTGTTCTTGAGTTTAAGCGTCTCCATGAAACCTACAAAAACCTGGTATTCGACATCCTATCTTCCTGTATGCGTTGATTTCAAGTTTTCTGAACTTTTCCAGACAATCTTAAATGTTACAGGATAAGTTCCATCTAATATGAAATTTATTCTCACACACATCCACGTTGTATAAATAATAACAAATAATAAAGACAATATAAGCATAAAAAGATTCAATATAGCATATTGTATATTTCAAGTTTTACAAATCTTTGCCAAATTAAATGCAAGTTATTTAAAGTTGCCAAACTTATGTGATTATCAGTCATTTAGCTTCTAAGTTGTTTAGTAAGCAAAAAAGCAAACAATGCTAGCAATTTACAAATTTTAAACTTAAATATACGCCAGAACGAAAACAAGTTTTTCTATGATTTAAAATAGGGTGTTCCTCGATTTGGACGCTCTTTGATCCATAAAAGTTTCATTTTAGATGGGACGTTTCCCTGATATCTGTTAGCTACATTCAACGGATGAAGAATATATCAGTGTTTACAAAAGCGGTCAGGAAATTTTAGTCGCCCTCCCTCCATAAAAACTGGCTTTTATAAGTATATTTAAAAAAATACTTATAAAGGATGTTTTGTCAGCACCGTTTCCTTAAATGAAGATAAATTATTTTTTGGAGAGCATTCAAATCAAACCTTTTTAGTGACAACATAAATAAAGCAACTAGGTAGCTAGGAAAGGTCCACGGACTTTTTATATATAATTAAACTTGCTGCTTTGTACCGTTTGAACCACACCGATATCAAGATGCGTATTTTCCAGTTACTTACTCGTCACTGCTGGTTAGTGGTCTAATGAAATTAACAATGTATTACAAAGAGTTTCCACAATAATAAATTATCAGTGAACATTAGCGACAGCCTGTTTGTAAATCGGGTATTATAAGATGAATTCATTTTTATAGTGACAGTTGTATTGATATGAATCGATAGAAATATTCTGTACTAGTATTGTATTAGAAACACCTTCTGTATGCGGTGCACTATGTGCGATCATAAAGTGCGATCATAAAGCTGTCAGCGGTATTATATCTTTATGGCTAACGGCTGATTGCATTCCGCCATAGAAATTGGTTACCTACAATTAATCCTCTGAAATTCGAACTCGCATAACTTTTTTATAATGCGAATATTTATCCGTTCCCTTTAAATATCCTGATCAAACTCTTATATGTATTCGAACTTCTGTTATTCGAATTTTTCGTATTTCGAACGGGTTTCGTATCTCCCTTCCATAGATATTACCCTGTGCAATTCAAAGTTTTGTTGCTATTATTTAATTTTATTTTATTTCTTATATTCAAGTTTATCACCCTGATAATTCTCACATTGCGATTATAGGACAAGCGTCGCTTCGTCTGTGAAAGCTCCCGAGTGTCATACGGCGGTATCAAACGGTAGCTTGGACGTTCGAAATCATTGCTGGTGATTAGGAATCCTTCATGATGATATAGTTCTTAATAAAAAATAAAAATACGATGTACCTACATTTAAACTCACTTACTTTTACAAATACATAATTGTCTACATATCATTTTTTAGCTGGAAATAGCAGTGAACATAGGATTTGCATCCTCTCTCTATCATGACCTGGTTTCCTTTTGTTTCAACGTCGCAAGATCCGTAAATGTATAATTAACTGAATTGCTGGAAGGGAATATATCTCAAGGATTCAACTGAATGGGCGTTGTTCCAAATGTGTGGACTTACTAGCTGATTTTTCTCTGACATTCAAACGGAAACGGAATTATTATTTCTACGGTGTTAGCAAGAAAATGATTGCTTTTACGGGGTGCCGTTCAAATGTTGATATCTTTGAAGACATCTCTATTCATTCAATTATATCAGCATGAAACAAAACGATTTTGACTTTCATAGTAATATAAATAGCATTGAGTATTGAAAGATTGGTTTTAATGCTTTGCTATTGAAACGTCTATTCAAAACTCATTTAATATTCAACGCTTGAATTCACCTTTCGAGTGGCTAAGACTCTTGTAATAAGAATGTTACGTGGAACGTATAATAAATCCACTTATCTAATAACTTATGAACTCTTTCATAATAAAGGAATAATAGTATTTGTATTGTGAATTTCTTGCTAATTGGATTCTGTCTCTTAATGAATAAAGATATTCATTAAGATGATTTTTATCATGGCATTACCAAGTTTGTCGTAGCTGTTTTGTTGCCAAGCAATATCCGATGTAAGGTTTTATCTCGTGGCATATTTTCAAGAAATGTCCGACTTCCAAGAAGTGTTGGTTTCGTGGAAAACAGTTTGTTCTCTGTACTCTTTTGTCCGCGTGTTTATAATCTTTAATAAATGTCAACGTTTCATTAGCATTCTTTATCAGAAGCTATATAATAATCTGAAAAGTTTAGGAATGTAATAAACTGTCTGTGAAAATTATAAATAAAAACAGTTGGCGTGCTAACAAGGATATAATTTGAATTCTTTAAATGTACTGTTCAAGAACACGAAACACCTTTTAGCCTTAATAAAGCACTATTTACATTAAAGAATACTAAGAGACTTTATAGAGATCACCATGTTTCAAAAGAGCATCCAGCTTGAGTCTTGTTAGATTTGGAATACTAATTATAGCAGGAACGGAAAAGGCTCATTATTGCGTTATTAAGTGCAGTGTCTCTTGGAGGGTTCCCATAAGTTATAATCAGCATCTGTAAACAGAGTGAGCAAACGTTTTATATATATATTATATTATTATATATATTATTTAGTATTGATTACTTTGATTCACTGTCTTCGCATTTGTAGGACTATTTCAAATTATCAGATCTTTAATTATGTATTTACATGGCTAGATAGTAGATTATATAGATAGCTAGTAGCATATTCATTTAAAATCAGATGCGAGTTGATGTCAAATAATGTTTACGAAATCTCATACTCTCTCATTTCTTATTGTATATTTTGGGTTTTTCGAAAATAAGGTTTTTACGACAATAAGAAACGTATTGTTATTATTGTTTCATTTCTGTATGTGTTTTATATTGCTATACTTAGTACTGTAAACAGGTTGCCTTGTACTTTTGCAAACGTGAATAAATTCTGTATTGTGTTGAAGCAGATCAATTTGTTGGTTTATAGAGTTGCGACCATTGTGATAAATAATGTCAGGTTTTTTAATTAGTTAATGCTGTTGTTTTATTTGTATTGTTTTTAAATTCATTCTCCTTGAGAAGAGGTTATTAACTTCGCTATTCCCATTTTGCTACAAGGTTATGCTATGAATAGGTTATAATTACTTTTAAATTAATTTTAAATAGTTAGCAATAAAGTATTTTACTTATGTTGGACCTGTTTACAGTTTTGTTATTTGGTTTTAAAGTATGTACGGGAAGAGATTTGGTAATGACAAAATTACAACTAGTATTATTAAAACCCACAGCTATTTTATTGAGGGAATGATGCGTTGCTATAACAATTCTTCATAAAGCTTACAGTAAAAAGGAACACACTAATAACATATAATTACCATTCAAAAAGCAATATAAAATTAATGAGCGATGAATAACCTGGATGTTTTCTGAGTTTCTAAAGAGATTGGTGAACCATGAAATCTTACAAAAAGTTCTAAAGATTGCTTCTGTCATGGAACAAAGATTATACGCACCGACATCAAATTGATATGTAAAAAAGTTTCTTTGTAGCTTCAAAGTTTTTTATGCGAGTGAGAAATAATTATTCCGACGTATTTTATATTCATAACATGTGCAGGATCGTGTTACAACATATTTGATTGGAAGTTTAAATGTTAAAACCGTGTCATGCTAATCTATTACATATCGAAATATTCTTTTAAATCGAGAAAATAAACTTAATTTTTAGCTATCTGACATGATGCGGTGATTCATTATTTTTTGTGTTGGGATTGTTTTCTTTGGTAGTGCTTGTTATGCGTAAACACTTTGTTTGTGTAAATCACGTGATGAAAGTATTAAATTTCTTATATATTTGTTTATCTTCGGATGAAAGACAAATGTTTTAAAACTTACGGCAGTGTTTAATATTACTTAAAAGCTGTTTCGTGATAATAAGAAATAAAGTTGAAGTTGATTGTTTACACGAATATGAGGGGAAACGTAGAATTCGAATTTTATTATTATTATTGTTATTATTGACATGGAATCAGGACGGAACAAAGTGATAAGCAACAAAGATTTGTAGTCTTACTGGCTTTTTTCTGTAAAATTAAAACTGGATATTATATAAATAAAGGTCTATCACATTTATGTATATGTAATTTATTACACTGTTTTCTCATATTTTTTTGTTATGCGTACCTCTTTCTTGCCACGCGATATTGGTTTAACAACGTAGGTTTTCACCACGGTAAACAGTTCAGTGGTATCACCGTTAACGTTCAAAGTATTTTACTCCAAATTAGTGTATATCATGTAAGGCTTACCGCGAATGAGCATGTATCGTACAAGGCTTGCTCAAACGAGCATATATCGTACAAGGCTCGCCCAAACGAGTATAATCGTATAAGGCTTCTCTTGCTTTCATGATGAAATTTCGTTGTGTCGCCTATTGTTAGTGGCTTGTGTATAAAAGAACTTTATCTATTTATATCATAGTTTAACCGATAAAATAAAATATGAGAAACAGCAATACGGAAATATATATTCATGGTAACTATCGCGTGTCGTATCGTAATAAAACGAACTAATGAGATATTTCACGCTTCATTTACTGTCTGGATTCTACCTAATTGTATAACGATGTAGGTTGTTGATGATGTCTGTATGATTGTTGTTTATTTCTGCTTGTTGTTTATTTCTGGTTATTGTTCTCATAATTCGCTCAGCTGTTGAAAGCTTAACAACTAGACAACGAACATGGAAATATCGGGGAAACGTTATTGACCTTTAAAAACTATTTGAAATATTTTTTCTTTTATCTTTCAGGGATACATAATAAAGATAAAACACGATATTACTGAGAATGTAAAACGACACGTGGTGCGAAAAAAAATGAGACAGGAGATGGAAACAGAATCATATATTAACAATAATGCACTTCTGAAGAGCAAAGCTACACATTTGGTACATAATGATGATAAGCAAAAGACTGTACGTTATGAACGGCCAACAATTCATAAATCAATACAAACTGATTCGTTTGACTTCTCGAAAGTAAGTTTTCAAGACGTATAAAACATGTCCTTTTGTCTTTCTCTCCTGTTAATAGAAAGCACGACAACATCATACATTTTGTCCTTTATCATTTTTAGACCATCAGATCACTTGTCATGACAAGGATGGATAATATGCAACCATTTACCGTGATAGAGCTGCAACGAAAACTTGACAAAGTCGCTGAAGAAAATTATATATTAAAAAAGAGGGAAACGCTACTTGAGAAACGCATCGTTCAGCTGGAAGACAGTAACAACAAGGTTAGAGCTTAACAAATACTGTTTTGGGAATTTCACGGTAAAATTCAGCACAGATTAGATGAATATATATGAAATACCTTATATGAAAAACAAATGTATTCTCCGCATAAAAGTTTTAAAACATTTATTACGAACACTTTCAGTTGAATATTTGATTTCTTATCGTGAGGTAGCTAATAAGAAAAGTATTAAAAAAAAATTTTGTTGGGGCTTTTTGCTAAAACCTTATCAGAAAGTAGCGTAACGCTATTGACGTTATGAAATATACCGAGATAGTTCCGCTTTAATATTCGTTTCAGTTCATTGCTTTCTCACAAACAATATATTTATAATTATCATGGCATGTTTATTATTTTTTTTATTTATTTTTTTATTTTATTTTTTTTTATTTATTTTATTTATTTTTTTATTTATGAATATTTACCCAGGATAGCCAAGCCACTTCAGTACTTAAAGTACTGCTATCAATGAAGTCCTGATTGAAATTAAAGCTCCCATTTATCGTTTAAATCCGTCCTCGAGAAAAGATACTTTGATAATCATAAAAAACCTTGCTTGAGCGAATCCGAAGAAATATAATAATAATCATAAAATATAAAACTCGGTGAATACTATGGTAATCATAATATTTAAAAATCGAATAGGGTCACGGTTACGGCTTCTTTTTTTTTACGGAAATATGCCCTAACCCTGACCCTACCCCATAACCATATTCAAAATGACAAAATATTTATTCTATCCCAACCCTAAATAGGGAGTTATATATAAAGTTTTCGGTTTCGTTGTGCTTGTGGCGTGTTAAAAGTTATATTTTAATTGTTAATTATTAATTCCCAAAGGTTATGAAATATTATGATTATCACAGTATATTTTCACGACGATATGTTGGTCGTTTCTATCGACTCTGCAAGCTAAGCAGGAACTTTCGCTCAATGAGACAACTCCGAAGTTTCTAATCGGGTTCTGGGCGTTCGAAAATTTAGGCCCTAAGTAGCTAGATTACAGTCTCTAAGTAGCTAGATTACAGGTGCACCCAGCTACATCCGCCTTTGTTACGTTACACAAGGCGTTCGTGTAATTATCTAAAGATCCAAAAATTACCAAAATAGGATACCGCATGTGACGTACAATTGTACAAAGACTTAAAAAGACAGAACTTGGTTGACCAAATCTCTGTGTTTTTGTATATTAAGATAGCTATTGTTCTACTGCATCCTCCTCTACCAGGATTACCATTTGCTGCAGTTTCAAATTATTGAATATATTTTATTAAAATAAGTACCGCTGTTGTTGAATTAGATTGTATAGCTACTCATACCACTACACATACCACTACACATGCCACTATACATACCACGTTAAGGAGCACATTTTTGTGATAGTAAGTAACGGAGAGTTTTAACGTCCTTTGGGAATATCCACAACATATAGTGGCTCTTCATCTCCGCCGACGTCGTTAACCGAAGTTAACTTACCGCTAGAGATACGTGAATCATTGCTCTAACTCGCCTTCCCAAGGCCAGTGTGCGATCAGATGATGGCGCCTAATGGGCAACGCTGGATTTAAAGCGTATCGGAATGGAATATCGATTCCGATGTTCTTCGGTCAGGAATCGAACCCCGACCGCACCGGTGAAACCCGAAGGTGCATACCATTACACCAACATTTTGACCGTACATGAGGTAATATTCCTCTCAAATCCCTCTTATTTTACGGGTCGTAAAGAGGTTAAAACTTTATAGCTATTTTGGCAGTCGGTTTTACTAACAGAAAGTTCAAACCATTCAAAATGGTAGCTTCGTATTGCGATAGGTAGGAAAGGCTTCCTGGAAAACAGTTTACGCCTGCTAAAGCGTATACCTTCAAATAGCAACTTCTTTTTTTTTCCTATTCAAGTTAGGTATTAACACCTTAGAGATACTCACATACACAACACTGCACCGCTAGCTTACGAGGACAGTTAATATATATTGTCAGACTAGTGGCGCACACAACATATAACATATAGTGGGCGTGGCCCCACGAGGACGTTGCCCAACGTCTCACCCGTAAACCTCTATACAAGATACAAATTTTTGCTCCAGCCTGGAATCGAACCCGGTTCGCTTACATCAAAGGCGACAGCGTTAACCACTACAGATTTCTGTTCTGACTCGAAAATTCAGCATGAGTATCATTGATTGCTAATTGGAATGATGTTTTGTTAACTAGTTTAATACATGTATTATTACGAATTTCTGTGATATACTTAATCCTCTTAAACTCTTTATTTGAAATATTTTCAACAAGGAATACGGGGGAAAACAATACGATTAGTCGTAAATATATATATATATTTAAACACCAGTAATATGTATATGTTATACTATACTATATATTATAACAAGAAAAAACACATGTTGTATTTTGTACGATATTTCGGCTCTTAGCAGTCTTCAACAGGCTAAAATAAAAGTTACAGATTACACCAACAAATTATATATTATCTAATTCCTGAATTCCCATAATAGTAATACTTTTTCTATTAAAACAGAGAATAATGCCTAAAGTAAAAATAAAACACTAAGATTAAGTGTGATAGATAAGGTCTAATTAAAAAATCGAAAAAGGGATCTGTGTTTGAGTACATTGTGATAAAAATGTGAGTTTTATTTCTAAAAGTCCTAAATTGTAAAAAAGTATAAAAAGTCCTGAATTGTAAAAGAAGTATAGAGGTTATAATACACTAAAAATTAAGCTATCAAAGTTATATACATTTCTGATTAAAAAAATATATAAATATTATACACGTATTTTTTGATAAGCATGAGTAAACTTTCTGAGGCTCAGTGGTGCTTATATTTTTCAGAATTTGAGGCTGAAATGATGCTTGAGGTGGTACGTACCATTTAAAACGAATTTCTTGACATATACACTTTTCTGGAAATATTTGTGTCCAATTGTTACATACGATTAGATAAAACGT